>JAZHYW010058890.1:0-31895 GCA_037355805.1 Ixodes ricinus | reverse complement strand
CGCTTATGACGAAAATGGTTGACGGCATTAAGGAAAGACTAGAACAAGCTATCATTCATTAATTTCATTCATTTCATTCATTTGTTTATTTTCTGTGCTCATGAACAGCTTGACGCCTTGGTAATGATGCTCAACAAAAAGTTCACAGGTTAGTTACAAAAGTCTTAAAAGTTACGAAATTTGGGTTAAAAACATCAATATCTGCTCCCCTGAGGGTATTGTAGAAGTGTTGAATACGGGTCATGGGACTGGTTTGGATGATGTGATTAACATGGAAAGTCGGAGAAATCCGCAAAACTCGACTCGGAACGTGAATATTAATAGCAGATGTGAGATCTGGGCAATCAATTAATCCATGAATACATTTGTACAGCAAAACAGGATCGCGCTCACGCCGTCTGGAAGTCAAAGTAGGGCATTTGCATCGTTCCAACATTCTCGCATAAGAGTAATAAACAGTACGACCAATGTAACGATCGTAAACAATTCGAAAAAAAACGCTTTTGAACATTTTCAATCATCTCTTGGCTCGTAGAACTAATACAATTCCAGACTACAGAGGAAATTCCAACTTGGTCCAGATTAACGAGAAATATAACCGTAGAATACAGGTTGATGTGGAGAACTCACACGTGATTCTAGAAATTACTCCCAGCTTACGCAAAGAGTCATTAAGAGTTATGCGAAATTGAAAAGGCTATAGATGCTTTGAAGATCGGGAAAAGGCCTGGGCCTGATGGTTTCGGAGCCGAATTTTATAAAACGTTTAAAGACTCAAGTGGCGCCTTTGTTGCATTTTGTGATTGCGTACCGACTTTATATTTTGTCCCCGTCCTTTTTGTTTACCCACATCGCTTTAATTCCAAAGAGCGAGGACCAGGTAAAGCTGCGCTTGGTCCGAGCATACCGCGTGATTGCCTTGCCAAAGTTTAATTAAAAGAGCTTTCGAAGGCTCTGGCGGAGCGACTACAAGACATGATGAACCTTATAGTCGGGCCTCACCAAACGTGCGGCATCAACGAAATAACTATAGTTTCTACCGTGCATGAAGCGCGAAGTATCTTAGAGTGTTCCGATGCTTCCTAACAAAAGGTTGCGGTACTTTAAGTAGACCTTGAGAAAGCATTTGACCGTGTGTTTCAGAAGATCCTTTTTTTTTACATTTGAGAACATGTTAACGTAGGGTCTGTGTTGCATGATGGGTTACGCGTGGCTTACCATAAGTGCGTCACCAGCCTCCTGGTGAATACAAGTGTCAGTGAGCGCATCGCCCTTTTATCTTCCGAACGGCACGGATGCCCACTATCGCCCGTACTTTTTTTGCATTTTCCTTCAGCCCTTCTTCCTCAGTGTGATTCATAGTGGGGAAACATGCGGCTTCAACTTAACAAGCCAGTGAGGTTCACATTTTGGCCTGACGGCCTTGGTGTAGCTATTTTGTGTGCGAATCAAGAAAGCGTAAAGGATGCCATAGAACTAACATTGAAGTTCTGGGAGCACACGTGTAGTGCTGTGAATTGGCAAAAGTTTCTTGGCTATAGGCATGGTGACTGGCCCACAAATCCTAATGTTTTTTGAGCGTGTTACGTGGTCCACGCCGACGCGTTATCTTTGAGTCCGATGGAGCAGTGAAGTAACACAGAGTTTTGGTGCGAACAACCTCAAGCATTACGCGCAAAGGCGAATAAGCTGGAAAGGGGGAAGGGGGGGGGGGGCGCAAGGGCATTTAAATTTTTGGCACGTGCCTTAGTTTGTAATATTTTTTTTTTTCCGCGAAGATCTGGTATTTGTTGCAGGTGTTGCGCTCTTCGCGAGTCATCAATTAACAATTGCATCGTGTTTTTACGCGTTTTATTCGGGACCCGTGTTGGGAGCGAAAGATCCGAAATAGCCTTTTTGTATGTGTGAAACAGTTTGGCCGGGGTTTTGTCCCATCTTTTTGTCAGACCTCTGGTCAATAGGTTTATTTTTTGAAGGGACCAAGATGGCAGCTATGTACGTATAGTCATTCCGGTGCGGCTGCGCAGTGCGCTGCCCTAGTTTATTGTTTCGATGGATGTCGACTGATGCCCGATGTGCGAGGTAATTTGAAAGTCCGCCTACTGGTTTCTAGTGGCTCGTTTTTCACTTCAATATTTGTCCAGTGTGTCGCGTAAACGGCTGTCCAACACCTGATTGTTTCTCTCATTCCTACGCCGCTGTTCTGTTCGGTGCTCAGCGCGGGAAAGGGGCAGGATGTTTTAGAACATGTCAAGCGAATGGTGGTCCCTGCTTACACTAAAACATTTTTTTAAAGTTAAATAGTAAAATCTTGCAGGTTTACGTGTGATTAGAAGGGAAAGATATCCTTATAGCGTGGTCTGTCAGCTGTGTTTTGTGTAAAGAGCTGGAAACGATGGAGCATGTGTTTCTGAACTGCTGAGACGCAGTGTTTGACGGGACGTCCTTCAAAGAAGTTTGAAAAAGATCTTCCGTTAACGCCTCATGGAATCCGCTTTTTTTGTGTAAGGAGAGAGTTAATAATCTTGTGCAATATGACACAATCACGCTTGTCGGCCTACATAGTTTGTTGCGATGTCGTATAGCGGTGAGACACGCAGACGTTGACGTGCGTCCTGCGCATAAGTATTTTGTTAAAACAATGTGTTACCTCAACGAAGCATTTAAACGATACAGCAGTTTCCTCCCGGCTTCTTGCCGCTTCTTGAGGAGGTGGCGACCCTCAAGGACCCATAACCGTTTGTATGTGTTTGGATGTGTCATTTGATTGTTGTTGTTGCTAGTTTTTTTGTGTAACTCAGCAATTGTGGCTTTGATTTTTTTAACCTTTGAGCCTTCTGTAATCTTCGACATGTGCCAAAGGCAATAGAAAAAATGTGCTGGTAGCTTTAGTGGTAGAGTGTCAGACTGTTGTGCACAAGGTACCGGGGTCGATTCCCAGCCGCCGCAGAACCTTTTTTAGCGAATAAAACATCTAACTCGCAGCGATTCAAATAATATTATATGCCCTTAGTCGTCACGTGACCGCAGCATTGAAGCCCCACAAATCCACTTCCGCGCGCGCGTAGTTTAAATCCCAGAGCGCCTAGCGCCCTCTGTCTAATGGAGCGCGAGCCCGGTGAGGTCGCGTGGCTGTTCTCTGGTGATACAGCAGCTGTCAACACCTGGTGATGACGCCTCCAGCTACGTGTCTTTCCCAAGCGCTCTCGCACGCGCCTGCCACGCGGCTGCCACGCGCCTGACACGTGTCTGACACACGCCTGCCACGCGCCGCGGACCGACTTCACACCTATACCGCGTACGTGCCTCCGGGACGTGACCTCGGCGAGCTCCGATTGGTCACTGGCCAATGCCCTGTTAGCGGAGCCTCGTATGTCGGTGATCGCTGCGGACGTGGCCACCGATGCGCACGGGCTGTCATAGGTCACCTAGATGAAAGCGGGAGAAGGAGCCCCGCCCTGCTGAGCTGTGATTGGCCGGTGTGTGAGATGGCACATATTTACTACTACACTCGCCACCGAGCCTCGCCGGTCATAACGGTCTCTCTTCATAGAACTCGAACGTTCAAATGATGCGTACAAGCGCAGGACCATTTTTCATTGGTTTGTTCGGCTCAATCGAATCGCACGAAGTAACCGAACGCTCAGCATTGATTTCAATCAAAGATCGAATTCGTGTGCACCGTATGCGAACATGGAAATGTTCCGTCCCGGCGATAGTTAACTTCGGTTTTGCCGGGCTCGGAAAGGCCTCTCCCTTACACTAGTGCATATTTAGAAGAGTGACATAGTTCTTACCATCGTCGAAGCCAGGAGCCACATCTGTGAGCGGGAGGAGGAAGGAAGGAGAGCGGGGTCTGCTGCTGGTGGAGGCGGTCGGCAAGACGCCTTGGTATATCCGGGTCGTTTAGGTTTAGAGCGGGAGGTGGTAGGTGGTTTCTTCTTTTCGGGGACGTTGGTGCGTCACCTCCGACGATGAATTGAGGATCTAATAAAATTGTTGAAATAATTATAATATTTTAGCTTTTCGCAAAGCAGAAGCCCAGTAGACATTGAGCGGCCGAACCGGGTGGCCGCCGCGATTGATTTCTAACGACGTTGATAATGTTAAACTGGGATTTTTCTATCGAATATATTCTCTTGTATACGTTAACAAAGGTTAATCTTCACGTTACTTAGGAATTCCGAATATAAATGTCTCAGTTAATTGTTTGCGCGTCGAGGGTCCTGGACGTTTACCGGGGACCACATCATATGCTGATACTGCTATCTTGGACTCATCTCGTGGCAGTTCTTAATACTGTTTACTGCAATTAAGAATGGTCATATCTTTTACTTCAATTTTTTCGTTCGCATTTTGGTGCTTGAAGCGGGACCCCTTACAAAAATGATCAGAAGGTATCAATTGAGGTTTTAGTGTTTTCCTATAGAGTCAGTTGAAACTCAATGTAGACTAAACGTATTGTGAGTTTAATTATAAATAGCTCATAATCGATTCTCTAGAAGTTACTCTGAGGTATGCAATTGAGCTGGGTCATAAAAAGACGCAATATAGATTATGTAGATCTTACTCATTAGGAATGAATTTGAGTTTCGTAATTAGGAACTCATTATATATATATATCCTACGGAATTTACATAATAATAATAAAATTGAGTTTGTTCATAAATAATGAAATATATATTATTTTGAATTTACTCATTAGAAATGCAATTGAGTTTGCTCATTTAAAACTTTAAAGACCTCTGACTCGCCAAAAAAAATTTTTTTTCATGCTATGCGTTGAAATGGCACATCAGGACATCACAAAAAAAATTTCACCCAGGCGCAATTTAAAGTTTTCGCCATGCACTGTGACGTAACAGTGTACCGCAAGGTGTCGGGGCGGTCAGAAGGGAGGCATCGACCTACGTCACTAAAAGTGGGTTCACCGGAAGTCACGTGAGTTTCACTCCTCGTGCTCTCCGTGACCGTGCCTAAGATTTTTTTATTATTCTGTTTTATGTACGAGCGATTGTAGAAAACGATGTTTCAGTTCCACTAGCTCTTTATCGCTGCACCGTTGGTTCGCTTGTGTGCTGTAAAATTTGAGGACGAAGAGTCAGTGGATCGACGTGATGGAGGTAAATGATGAAAGCGTTGCGAGTACAAGCCAGTGTACGAGTGCATGCCGTCAGTCCGATCATACAGAGCTACACTGGGCGCAAAACAAGCTATCAAGTTTTGAAAAAAAAATTAGAACGCTCGCAGAAATTAGGATTGCTAGCATACGACACGCCCGATCGCATTGCTGTAGGTTCAGACTCCGAGGTCGTTGAATCATCGGATACTCTCCAGGCTAAAGACGCCTGCCGTTTGAAGAATACGAACTGGTTTTGTGTACCACTACCAAGTACAAGTAAACGTCGAGCACAAAGTACGTATTTTGTCTAGAACATGAGTAGAACTTGTTTACTAGGTGCACATGCGGCCGATGTATGTCTCTCGGAAATGCATGCAGTGTGATCTCTTCTTCAGTATCTGAAATACCGGGACAGTTCCTCACACACACCTTCTAGGCATTGTAGTTAATCATGTCAATTCACTGACTCCGCTTCTTCTACCTTTACAGCAACATTAAGCGATGAAAAGCAAATAAAAGAAACCTTGTCTGCTTGGATCGCTCGTGGAGGTGCGAAGAACACCAAAATATTAAAAAATATATATATTACACGCGTTTGCGGTAAGCACGAGGAGCGATACAACTCACGTGACTTCCCGGCGGTGCCTCTCCTTCTGACCGCCCCGATACCTTGCGGTACACTGTTACGTCACAGTGCACGGCGGGAACTTCAAATAGACCAATCTCACCAAGCGTTCGGCGCATGCGTGACGCCGCCATAACTTTAGTTCACAGGAGACAAACGGCAGTGCACGAGAGGGCTCGTGCTGTCTCGTGCTCTACACGCGCAGAGCTCCAGCGAGTTTGTCGCACGTGCAGAAAGACTAAAGTTCCCTCGATGCATTGCGGCAGCGGTGGCGTAGTCAAACTGGCCGGTGAGATCGGTCTATTGCGCCTCGTATTTCTATTTTTTATAAAAAAAACTACGCAACTCTATGGTGAAATATTTTTTTTGTGATGTCCTGAGATGCCCTTTCAACGCCTAGCATGAAAAAAAATAACCATTTTTTGGCGTGTCAGAGGCTTTTTTAATATCTATTCAGCTGAATTTACTGATTAAGAATTGAATGTAGTTGGATCATTATGAACTCAATATCTATTAATTTGAATTTATTCGTTAGATATGCAAACAAGTTTTGTCATCAAGAACTCAGTATCGATTATATTGCATTGAATTATTACCTTAGCAAATGAGTTTCATTATTAAGAGTTCAATATTGAATATTTAAGTTCACTTATTATATACATAAATGATTATTGTCATTAGTTTTTGAGCTTAGTCATTGGATATGCACTTTAGTTTTATTATCACGACAGATTTTATTATATCCTCATTAGAGATTCAAACGAGTTTTTGTTTTTAAGTACATGACATCACCTGGTTTGCGCACTTTGTTTTTGAGGAACGCAGCAAGAGCACGGCTGCAAATTACCATGAGTACACTTATATCTCTTAGGATAAGCATATTTCCTCGGGTTCATTTATGCAAGAAATCGGATCCTAACATTTTGACACTTCGAGAGAATGCCCTAGCGAAAAACCCAGGGTGAGTTTTCACCATCTGGAATTTTGGAACTGGAAATGCGTTTCTGGAAAACTGAAACTCACATTGCAGACAAAGGAATAATTTCTGAAAGTTAGAAATTCAGATAGTATCCATATAGATGTCCTGTTCCATGGTCCAGCAGCAAATATTTATTCTGGGTTTTTCGATAGGGTAGCGCGCTGTCTAATAACTCTAAAGTCACTGACAAGGTGTTAACAACAGGGGAAGGTTCACTTCTTTGCCCTCAAACTTGAGTCTCCCACTCAAACACGTTTTAACGTCTCGTGCACATCAAGCGCGAGCAAGCTGTGAAAGCATGGTGGAAGGCTGGAAGCGCGTGCTGAATGCCGGGTGTTTGAAAAACGCTCCATGCCGTTTTCGATTCGTGAGTGACTGTTGTAATATCCTTGAGCCTATTATAATAGTCACTTTGTAAAAAAGAAAAAAAAAGAAGCAGTGAAATAAATTAAAGCAAGCCACTGCCGCCCCTCGTCTTGGCCTGAGTGGTGCTATGCAGGGAAGAGATAACATACCGGCTATAAATCATTTTCGTGGATTTAGCGACTACACCAAAGGATTATAGCTTGTACCAATGTTTTGTTCTAAGGCATAGAGTCCAATGACGTCAAAACACAGCGGTATCATTTATCAGATTTCCGAGGAGAGCTTAGCATGTTGGGAACCTCAACCCTCTGATGCATAGCGGCCTCATATGAGGACAGCCAATTACCAAAAAAGATTTCTCCCTTCTAACATGTTTATCTAGGCATGGTGTCCTCAATTGAGGACAGGAGAAGCCTCAAAGTGTGTTTCATAGATGGTGTTAGTCGTCTGTGCCATCCTTTAAAATTCCCGCCAACATCTTGGGGGAAATATTAAACCTTGTAAACTTCGGAAAAAAAAAAATCCATACTCAGCCGCAGTCATTTTATCGGTCTATGTTTTTGTCTTCGGAATGATAAACATTTATTTGACGTGCACACCAGCGCTTTTCTGTTTTTGTAAATTTATATTGTAGATATACAAAAAACTCCACCTGTCCTTACGTGAGGACAATATGCAGCAGATGGTAATGTTACATACAGCGCCACCACAAATATATTGGTGAAAACGACAGGTCTGCTGTGCTACTTGCCTTATTGTTTTCGTACGTGCACATGCGCCGAAAGTTTCGTTTTCAAGTGTATTTGTAAAACTGTTTTGTTGCGAAACATAACTGAACTTGATGCCAGAACAAAATACTTAAACGATTTTGCGATGGCCCCAGGAAAGAAAACCGCTCAAGACAGGAAATCGATGCTCTTTTAGATCTTTCCAGAGATAGCGAAGATGAGTAAAACGCATTATCTGGTTTCACCGCAAGAGCAACTCCCACGCAGGTGTGCATCCTGAATTCACTGGAAAGCACCGTGTCAACATTGATGAAGATTACCCAATTGACTAAATTCTTGGTCTCTTCCCAGGGTCATTGCTGGAGCATATTGTTTTCCAAACAAACATATATGCTATGCAGAAGAGAAAACAAACCCTGCGGCCAACGGTGCCAGAGTTGAAGGTTTTTTTTTTTTAATTTGTCTGGTAATGATTTACATCAAGTATTTGAGACTTCGGCACTACTGGTCAAAGTAGAGCGGTCTTTGGATGGGTGTCGTCGCTGACGCGGTGTCTGTCAATCGCTTCGATAATCTTCGAAGATTTCTTCATTTCTATGACAACAAGGAATCAACAAATGTTGACGATTGCGTTTTGATGATTAGGCCTGTCACCGGCACCCTGAACAGAACATTTTGTTTGGCTGTTGACCCGGAAGAGTATTAACCAGTTGAGGAGGTGATGATCCCCTTCAAGGGATGATCGTCTATCAAGCAGAACGTTCCAAGTAAGCCCAAGCGCTGGGGTTTGAGTAGGAGCTTCAAGATACACATACAGATTCGAGGTCTTCCAAGGTGGAAGCGGAGGTCGGTCGAAACCAATCAGCGAATGTGGTCTGGCTGGAGATGTTGTACTGAGTTTGAACCAAGGGCTTGAAGGAAAAAATCACAAAGTGTACGCGGACAGCTGTTTACGTCCTTGTCGCTGATGAGAAAACTGAAAGAAGATCACGCTTTTATATATCGTGTAGCAGTTAGCAGATACAAAACAAACGCTGCAATTAAACCTAACTGCAGCGGCTAATTTTCTCATTTAAAGCGGGTAACAATGTCGCCGTACAAAAATCATGCAACTGTCTATAAAACAAACGACTCGTTTTGAATGCGCCGGGATATGCGTTGTTAGTGTGCGTGCGTGCTCACGTCTTTTTTTCTTTTCTACTCGTTTAATTAGCTGCTTCTGCTTACAAAGAAACGGCATAACCAAAGTTTTGGGGAAATGCTTTATAACTAATAAAATGGCCAATTTAGCCAAAATAAAACAATAAAATATTCGATATTAGTTTAAGAACACAGGAAATTATAGCAGTATTACAATTTTTTGAATGCAAAAGCAATTTGCGCTATATTAATATAGGTTTCAGCGTAGCAAAGGCTATAAAAAAAGAGCTCCATGCATTGAATGGCTCTACCGAGCCTGTGTACGTGTTCGCTTGCTCACTTGGAGGGTAGTTAAGTGCAGTATGCCCGCGTTGAAGGTTCCGCTTCCTTCTCAATTATGCTGAAACGAAGCACTTCACTAGTCGATTTTTTTGGTGAACTAAAGGCCCGTTCACCCATTTGCGTTCAGAGCGACCACTATGCTTACGAACGAATGCAACCGCTGCGACTTCAACGACAACTGTACGCGGCGTGTGCACACATATGGAACCGCATGCAACCAAACGAATCAACAGCCAATGAGATACGAGCTTCAGCTCTTGCTCCTAGCCAATAGTAAGCAACTCGGCTACGCTTACAAACATGGCGGACGGTTTCCTGCCCGACGCGAGGTCCACCGTCCTCACCGGAGCAGCCGGAGATTTCGGCTACGGCATATAGTCACAAATATCTGCTGTGCGCCTACAATAGCTGTGTAAAGGCTAGTTCAGACATCTGAAACGAACCCGTTATCCACGACTGCGTCCGTTGTGACCGGAGCGACCGCTCTGCGCCGCGCGTACACTCCTGCAACCACTGCAACAAGCGCGGCGCGTCGGCAGCACGGCGACCGCCTCTTCGCCGCCGTCAGCTGTTTCAGCGGTGCCTCTAGAAAGAAGGGGACGCGCGGCCACTCACTTGCGTACCAGGAAATAGACAGACCGTCTTCTATGACCACAAATTTTATTTTTTCCTTATTTTTCAGGATACGCTTGCAAACTAGTGCATTAAAAACAGAAAAAAAGATGCAGTACGCCGTTTGCGAGCGTTCAGGATTGCTAACACTAATCACCTTTCTCGGGTGATGAAGACGTGTGAAAATTCGCAGTCTTTATACGGTACTCACCAGTAATACCTTGAACTTGAGCACACGCATGGAATGCGCCAAAAGGAAATCCGGGCGATGTTCGAGGACACAAATGCTAAGGAAGCATTATCGTATTCGAAGTAAACAAACACGACGGCACGGGCGTTTCTGCCGTCTTGAGAGTGCCGCCACGAGATCGCCGCACGAGTAGGTGGATCTTCCCTTCTAGTACGTGTCGGGTTATCATAACGACACACGACGAAAATTCACAGTCAAGGATAGCGCTTTTACGGGGAACGATGAGCTTCCACCACGCCGTCCACGTCGACGATCACCACCGACGCCATGTTTGCCGATAGAAGGAGCCCGGCACGACCGGCATGCAACGCGCACGACCGAGCTCTCCTCGACCTGTGATTGGTCTGTCGCTCCCGTCGTTCCCGAACGTAAGGAAAAGTTCAGCCCGGCTCACCTCCTTGTGTTGCGAACGAACATGAACGAAACGACCGTTTGGCGCTTCGGCGCTATGGTTACTCGTCGTTCCAACCGGATGCATTCGTTCGTAAGCGTAGTGGTCGCTCCGAACGCAACTGTGTGATTGGGCCTTACAGCTAATTAGATTCTGCCCTCAGTTTTCACGGGACCGCACGCTTATTTATCGGTATTGTTCTCGTGTATAGTACCACTGCGATTCAGAGATTGCTTTTTTGTGTGCAGCGTGTATTAGAGATCGAGGTAACCCTAACAAAAATAAATGTAATTTCAATTGAATTTTTAAAGAATTCACTTATTATAAAGTGTGAGCTTTCAATTAAAACAAAATCTTTTATTTTTTACTCCTATTCAGTCTACACAGAATATTGTCCACTGCTTTTCAATTCAATTTTTAGCAATTCAACTTCAATATACTTTTGGTGGACGTGTTTCAAGCAAATCTCAATTGTATTTTAGTGGATTGTTTCAATTACATTGTTGCAGCTATGTTTAAAAATCTCTGCAACTAGTTGGCAGTATTTGCTTTATAATTCTTTAACATGTGATAGATGAAGGACCCGAAGTACGTAAAGGAAAAAAACACAAACATGAAGCACTCACAACACTTGAATCACTCTCCCTTGGCTACTTTACTGCCAGGGGGGATGGGTGGCCGAGTGGGCCAAAGCGCACACCCAGCCTGACGCGCGTGGAGCGAAAGCTCGCGCTGCAGAACCCAGGGATCCTGGGTTCGAGCCCCACCCCTGCCCGTTTCGATCTGGATGAGCATCGTACCGGCGTGCGGTCGTGTATCACTACTGCGTGGTGCACGTTAAAGACCCCAGGCTAGCGGTTGTACCGCACTGGCTAAATTGCTCATCTACAGCGAGTGACTCGTCGCAACTTTAAATGGCTGACCAACTACACGCTGTATAAATATCCCCACAACTCCCCTCCCCCCGATTTTTTACTTTACTGCCTTATATTTCCTTCACACGAAAGGTATTCATTTGACCTGTGATCACCTCCGCATTTAATAAGGCTACTTGTGTGCTATCTCCTCGTTAGAAATCTGACAAATGGTAAACAGTGTTTCAACGTCGTTATACTTTACCCCATAGGAGAAAAAGAAAAAGCTGAAGTAAGCAATAATCATTCGTTGCAGTCACTAAATCCGCAAAAGTTGTTCCTTGTAGGTGTCACCGTTTCTCAGCAATAGCACCACTCAGTACAAGGCGAGTTAAGGTAGTTGCTTGTTTTAAAATATTTATTGTTTATTTTCTTTACGCAGTTGCTAGTATCGTAGAGGAAATCAAATCACTATAGTTCATGATTAAATGAGTGCGGCATGGCGTGTCTTTCCAACGCCCACCCTTCAGCGCGCTCTCCATGCCTTCCAGCGTGCTTTGACAGCGTGAGCACGCTCGATGTGGAGGAGACGTTAAAGCGCTTTCAAAGTGGAGACTCCCACTGGAGAGGAGACAAGTGAAGTTCCTATCTGTTGTACTTACCTCCTAAGGGCCCGTATGGTTATTTTACTGCGCGCTAGATGTCCAATTGTGCGGACTCAAATGAAATAAGATGGCAACAGTCTGAACTTGACTTACGGTAATGCATTCTTTAGGAAAAAAGTGACTGCATGTTCTCCCTGCCCCTGATTGTAAGAGCAAATGTCACAAATAATTCATAGGCGTCCTAGATACATTGTAACATTTCTCAGTCACGTAGACAAAGATATCGGTGAGTTACGGCGTTTTTGTTTCGACTTCGGGGCGTTCAAAATGCTGCTATATTGGCTTTCTTACAGGTCCGACACTGCTGGAACAAACACAGCATTGTCGCTTTTCTGCAGGAGGGGCTGGCTAAGTGCAAAAGCAAGAGATGATATAAAAAATCACGTGAGACGTCAAGAACTACGCACTAACACTTGATCAGTACATACATGTGCAAGTCAAGAAATGAGTGCTATTTTCAATAAATAACATTCGCTATATTCGCTCTGCTGCGCATGTAGCGATGGAGGTGTAAATTTGGTCTGGCGTGCAAAACTCATGTCGGCATGCTCTGAAAATTTTTAAATTCAGAAAAACCAGAAAATCTTTATCTCGCGACAACTTCAACACAATATTAGAAGAAACATTTTATTGTGAGCGCACTTTTACTGCTTTGTGCGTTTAACCATTCGTGACGGTTAATGACTCCCGTAAAATGACATGAGTCATTTTAAAGGCAAATTGCTCTTTAAAATTGAACATTGCCATTTCATGTAAATACAAATCTGGGAAATGTTCTTTCTTTTTTCTGTTTGGCGTAAGTGTACGGCTGGTTTCTTTCAGCAATGTTCTTGGTGGGATTCCTCTAGTACAAAGGGTGCAAATCAGCTGAAGTCAACTCAACAATGAAAGCACATTTGACTTTTTATGGCGACACAAAGAAATGTTTGTGGAGAGTGAAATGAACGGGCGTGTCTTGTGAGTTACTTCAAATTAATGAATACGGAGTTGTCAATAAAGTGTTCAATTTATATATCTAATTAGTAAATTCAGAATTATAAATATATAACATTACACTATAATCAAATTCACAGACATAATACGTCAATTCAGAAGAATAAACATTAGGTTCCTCGAAGGGGGCCGAAGCACCCGCCGAGAGAGAGACGACTTGCAGCCTGGTTGAGGGTGGACGATGACTGACCGGGCAGCGCGAGCTCCCCGGCGTTTATTACTGCGCGTGAACAATGTTGCCCGCCGAGGCTGGCGGCCATCGGCGGGTGGACTGGAGGGGGCGCTACCAACTGGTGACATCCCTCCCCCCAGTTTGTTTTTCTAAAAAACAAAATACATAAACAACCTAGGCACACGGCCGACACCAACTCGGCGTCTGGTCGTGCCGAGTCCTGGCCGGTCGACGACGATGGCTACCCTGGCGAGTAGCGGTCAGGCGGCCTTCGCTGCCGCGTACTCCGCCTGGTCGCTGGTGTCGACGGGCCGGGTGTGGCAACGCCGGGCGCTGCCTGGACCGGTCGCGCTCCACCCAGTGGAGCCGCAGGGACCGGATTCGTGAGTGGCACCGGTCCCACTGGTGCCACAGGACTGGCGACTCTTGTTGCCTCCGAGGTGGGTGGTGGTCCACTGGCCAAGGCCGGTGGTGTCGTTGGTCCCCCTGCTGGCTGCTCTCCCGGAGTGACGGCCGAGGGTACAAGCCCGGTCCCGAGGCGAATGACCAAACTTTTTTTTCCATTCCAAAAGAGTAATTGCAAGGGAATATATCTTGAGTTCTTAAAGGGAAACTGAAGCGGATCTGAATATAACAAAAACAAATATTATATCGTTTTCATTTGGCCTCCAGGATCACGAACATCAAGTTTACTTTTTAAGTTGGTGCATGGAGGCTGCAGGAATGATTTTTCAAAATGCCGCCGATGCTTCCAACCCCCCCCCTCCCCCACCAACACGCCCCCACCTCTTTTTTTTTCCCAGAGCGTAACGTCTTATTATGAGTTTTTTTTTTAATTTCTGGTTTTGCGCATTTTTGGCGTCTTTCAAAGCTATGCACGCGCACTCTCAATATTTGCAAAAAGGTCAGAAAAAGACGTCACGACTGGTGACAGAGCGAGGGAATACAGTTAGCAATCTTGCAATTGCACGCACTGCCTACGCGAGCGACACGGGCTTAGCGACCGAAACATCCTAGTGTGACGTGAAGACTGGTCGTTACGTCATATCTTTTCAGCTTCGCTTTATTGACTACTCAGTTGCATTCCTATTAAGTAATTTTAATAGAACAGCTATTTAGTTGCTTCAGATTAAACATATTAAACATATAAAACCTTGAGTTTATATCGCGTTTCAAGTTACTCGATAAGATTACATCAGGAGCCTGACTGAAACTCACTGATCATTTTTACCAACCACCCAAGCACAAAATATTTCGCGGATTGGAAAACAAATAATATGCCACTCTACGTATGCCACAATCAACACAGAAAATTCACAAATTCACACGTTGTCGCTTGCGTAGGTAAACAATATTGTTTGTAAAGGTCAAGTGGAACTCTATGCAGTGTCGTCACTAGGTTCAGCGGCACCTGGAGCGGTAGCCCGCCGCGACACCCTCCCCCCCCCCCCGTTTGTGACGCCACTGACTCTATGAAATCACGTGGTGAAAGTTCGCTCTTAGCACGCGCTGTGTCGCAAACCCTTGGCCGAGATGATTTGTAGCTTTCAGCAGGTGCAGTTTTTTTATCAACCCAAAGGCTGCGTATGTTATTCTGTATGTTATAAGCAATCATGGAACTGCTTACACTAAGCTTGATACGATAAGGTACTTTGAACGTTTAAAGGAGCTGTGCAACGATTTTAACGGCGAAAGAATTGGCATCTTCTACTTTTTGACATTGTTCACCTTGTAACAAAGGACAGAAAACACACTCTCCTTTCATCGAAATGTTGCGATTCCGCCGCGTAATAGCGAGACAAAATTAGAATATTCCCCGACCTGCAGCCGTGAGCGGCGGCCCTGAGAAACGCGTGTCATGACGGGAATGGGCGTCTTGCAGAAAGATAGCAAGCTGTGCGAATACCTGCTCCAAAAAGGTAACTTTTTTATAAATCTTGTCGTTCCAACATAAATATAAGTGCGTCAAAAACCAGGTATCATCGACAAAACTTTTATTATAAGGAGTTTTAGTGGCGCCATCTATCCTAGCTCCACAAAACTGTCAGCTCTATCTGCTACCGCAAACAGCCGCCAGAAGCCGGAGGGCGGACAGGGCCGGACGGGTATGGCCGGATCCGGATGGGACCTTCTTCCTTTCACCATATTGTTCGCGCTGCGCCCGCCAGCACGTGGTCACGCGGTCGCGAGCGGATGAGTTCCCGCTGCTCACTCATGGCTCTAGAGAGGGAAGCTTACCGGAACCCCGCGCCTACATCATCGACGTCACTGCTCACGTGACCCGGAAGACGATGTACGAGTTGAGAAGTGGCAACAACCTGGATCTTTTTCATTTTTTAAAAATAAAACTAGGGTGTGGTGAACTGTGATCGGACATTTCAACGAGGTGCAAGAAAGAAGAAGACAACGGGATTCGGAAAGAATAGAAGCACGAGACAACAGGGAAAGAAAAAGAAGTGGTGACTGGAACAACGAGGACGACGGCTGACTGGGGGTTGTCTTCCTGGGAGCCGTCGACGCAAACAGAAACGACTGGGCGTAACTGCGAGGGACAACCGGGCCGTATCGTGAAGACGATGTTCCGTTGTCCCGGACGACTCCCAGCGGCGGCTGCACCGACCATGGAGGACATCACCACATCGTCGCCACAACGCCACATCACCACATCGTTGCCACAACGTCACCACCATCGTTGTCAGGTGAAGTGAAGTGTTTCACTCCGACCTCCACTAACTTATTTGACTTGAGACTCGCATTTATTATTCAGTGACTCATCAACTAGTTGTTTTATGGCTACCCTAAGGGAATTGTGTATCCCGTAACGTATTTCATGTTTGTCTTTAAATTTGTATCGCTATTGTTTTTCAACGGAACTACTAAAGCTCACACAAAAACAGTACTTGCCTCGTCAATAATTTAATGTATTGAAAGAGAGCTTGACCTCAAATAACGAACCTCCTCACATAGGGTATCCGGGCAAAATCTGTTTTCTTTAGTCTACTTCAGAAGTGTCAGGCATCAACTTCCACAACTATTTTAGCAAATCCCTGAAATTGTTACAGCTCTTTAGCATTGCGGCCCGAGGAGAATAAAACGAGCTTTAGTTTCTGATGTACCCTAAATTTTCGACACGGTCAACGCTAGGTTAAAACGTAGTACTAATTCAGTGTTCATCGGTGCGATGTTTGTACTTACTCCATATTTTATACAACGTCAAACTCACCCTTTGCCTATATTTAAATGTTTTCGCACACTACTGTTTGAGCGCACATATAACCAAAATAAGACTGATATATCGCTTAAACTCTGCGCAATAGCTGTGCACAGAACAATAACTATTGATTGGTCAGTCAGTTCACTTGTCACTGAACCTGGACTAAATTAATTCTGATAATTTAATGCTGCGAGTTTTTTTTAGTTCTTTTTTACTTGGCGTTACGTTTGTAATGCATTAAGTGAATGACTCTCGTTCCAGTTTTACTTTCGGTATACCAAACTAAAAATCTACACCCAGAAATCGTTTTCTTTTTGTTTTCTAATTTTGATCTAAATAAACGCCGCAGCGAATTAAATAATCCATCTTACAAAAGAAAAAAAAACGTGAATTTCCTTTATTCTGTATGTACTTCATTCATAAATTTATAATTATGTAAAACTACGTCTATCACGGCATCACGTTTTTTTACAAATCCATAATGATCCAAACACCTGCACGAAAAACGGCTGACCCGTCATCAAAATCTGACCAGATTGAAATAGGTGGAATTGACCTTCCATGTTCTCGTTGTGATAATTGCGCACACACAATTTTATATTTTTCTATCGTGTCGGTTGTTCGTTGTGCGTGTATCTCGTCATTAGCTACTCCTACACACTTTTTATAGTGCGTAAATATCAGGCCCGGCAACATTACACGATGGAATAAGCGTCACGGTAAGTTGACTAATTAACTTACATATCTTAATTATATTTTTAGAGCGCAGCTCTTAGGCACCCGTTTCCGGGTTTCGCTTCGCCAGCGTCGGCGTCGTCGTGACCGCGCTAAATTTAGCAGTGAAATTAACGTTACGTGATCTCAACAAGCGCAATTCCATCACCCTCTAAATTTAGCGGGGAAAATGACGTCACATGACATGGTACCATGTCACCTATTAAGAAATTCTGTTTCTCCACTAGATTTAGCGGGAAATTTTACGTCACGTTCCCTCAAAAGCAATTCAATTCCGCGATAAATTTAGCGGACAATTCACGTCCCATCACCATAAAACCTATTTAGTTGCCCCCTAAATTTAGCGGAAAACTTTTTGTCACATGACTTGGTGTCACGTAATCTATGAACAAATTTAGTTTCTCCCCTAGATTTTGCGGTCAAATTGACGTCACGTGCCCGCAGCAGCAATCTAATTCTCGCTAAACTTAGCAGGAAAATGGACGTCACGTGAACTCAACAGCAATTTAGTCTCGCCGCTAAACTTAGCGGCGAAAATGCTCGTTGCATGACTTGGTGTCACGTCACCTGTAAAAAAAAATATTTATTCGCTAGATGTAGCAAGAAAATCGACGTACCGTGACTTCAACGGTAATCCAATTCCCCGCTAAATTTGGCGGAACAATTTATGCCACGTGACATGCTAACACCAATTCAGTGTCTCTGCTAAATTTTGAGGGGAGGATAACTTCCGCTTACTTGGTGTCACGTCACAAATGAACAAATTCAGTTTCTCCACTAGATTGAGAGGGAAAATGACGTCACGTGCGGAGGTGGAGGAGGGAGGGGAGGGGAGAGGGAGAGGAGGACGAAGAGAGGAGGAGGGAAGAGGAGGAGGAGGAAAGGAGGTGAGGAGGACAGGAGGAGGAAAGGAGGAGGGGAAGGAAATAGGAGAGGGTACGAAGGAGGAGCGAGGGCATACCCTCCCCTCCTCCTCCTCGACAGCTGCGCTCTAATTTCGCGTTACAGGGATCTGTAGACGTCTTCAATTTCTTTTTATTAACGCAAAACACAGCAAGAGGCCTGACCAATTAAAAAAAGTACAGAAAATATACTAGATTTTAGGTGTTGATTGACATATATTCACTTTTTTTTACCCGAAATAAAAGTGGGCGCAAAAAATCATGCTAAAACAGTGAACAAAATGAAGCTTAGAAGAGTAATTTAGTCTTTTTAGTCACACCGTTAGGCGTGTAGCCTGTTTACCAACCAAGGACACGTTTCCAAGATAGTGACGGCACGAGTGAAACGAACACCTCACTCTTATAAGCGTCATTTTGGACGGTGCTTGTGGCGTGCTTTATCCGAGCAATTTTGAAATCGGGCAAAAACGTAAAAAATATATATATAATTTAATATCTAAAAAAAACGTAATCTTTTTTTCAATTTCTTTCGGTTGGATTGGCCTCCTATAAAGCTTCCTGTCAATGCTATAGTTGCAACCTCACCCCGAAACCAAAAAACAAAAAAGGAAATTAGCAGATCATATTTAATTATACTACTTATCATGACGATTCTCCCTCATGCAATATCCATCAAGCCTGATAAATACATGTTGAAAGTGCACTCATCGAAATCTTATCGCCTTTTTTAAGTTTGTTCGAATTAAAAGTAAACACCTAGTATATTAAATAATATTTTGAATACTTCGTTATTGGCAACCTACCTTCCAATATTACCTAATTATCACGTACGACATGAGATAAAACATCTGTTAAAGGAACGATATCTCTTATGAATGAATGATGGACGATATCTTTCAATCCAGGCATTTCGTAACCCGGCCTAAGTAACAAGATAGCCGTAACAAAATCTATTCCAAAAGTTGGAATGTTGCCTTGAACAATGCTGCAGCTTACCCATATTTGCAGTGTCCGGCTACAGATGTGAAGAGCAGCAGGAAAATAGGTGGCTACCTCCCAAACGTAGAGATAATTTAACAAGTTAAATTCTCGTATCTAGAGTGCATTAGGCCGAACTAAGCACGAGGCGACCTTGACCAGCCCATGCCTGTGGAGGAGTATGTTCCAGCTGAGTTAAAGACAAGACCTTACCTAATGAACGAGGCAAAGCTGCGAACCGAAGCAATCTGACCAAGATTCACATATAAGACGAATAGAACATGAAGCGCGCGCGAACGTGGTGGTGAAGACTGTAAAGGAGCGAGCACTTTCGTTTTTCTCTAATCAGACTTCATGGCCTGCTCGAGGCTAAAGAAAACTATGGGAGGGATAGTGAGCTCAGCGAGCGCTCACGGCTGCTCCACTTAGTGTCGACGGCTAAAGAGGGTGCCACTAAATCATAGGCTGGATCATAGCCTCCTCAAAACTCTGTACTGTACACTCGATCATAGCTCGATACAGTATAGAGGAGGCTAGAGCCACTAAATGAGCTGCGCTTAGAGTATCGGCGCTCTGTTCCCCGACATTGTTGTCGGCGCCGCCATTTTGGAGATTATGCAGAGCAGACGCAACTGCCGATAGTCATTATTCAAAAAATGCGAATTCCTCAGCATTAGATTCAGTGCTAGGAAGCTCATATAATATTGTTTTTCTCTGTCGCGAACTGTTTAAACATTTATGAAAGATAGAAAAGCGTTTCCTCTGATTTCAGATAAACCTTCAGATAACTTGGCAACCATGATTTTAGGCCACAATATGGGCAGGTGTCGTTACTCTCAAGCTTAGCTTATTTAGTGGCACTAGAGGAGGCTATGGCTGGATGAAGCATTTGGCTAGGGCAGGTCGCATTGCATTTTCTGCGCTACTTTCGACGTCATTTGTGTCGATTCATAATGGCACTTCATTCTACATAAGCGAAATAAATACGGGAAAGCTTTCAAAGAGAGTCAGATCGCACTCTCAAGGCGCCAAGACAAACCTGCTCGCCGAAGGCCCTAGGAACTCTCGGTTCACTTAGACCATGCTACCGTAGTTGCGCCCCGTACTTGCGGGACCTTCCCACGCTCGCCGCTTCACAGCAATCAACGTTACTAAACTCTGTATCCGCTCATTCACACTGGAAGCGGATCCGCGTTCGCTAAGCCGGTTGCGAACACGGTTGTATAAAGATCCAGTCAAATTGCACGCGCACCCGATGACATTAAGTGCGCGTGCAATTGTACTGGATCTTATGCCTAACCGCGTTCACAACCACTTTGCGAACGCGGAATCCGCTTCTCAGTGTGAATGAACAGTATCACTAGTGTTGTAACGCAGAAAGGCTACAAGCGCAGAGCTCCCTTGCTCTGAGGGCACGTCCTCGGCGGCACAAGCTCACGTGGAACCAAGGGCAGCTGCCAACGCTATGAGATCGCGCTTCTATACTTCGTTTCAGCTTGGGTCCAGACGCAGCCGATGCTACAAGCACGAGCGTGTGGCCCTGAACAGTGCCTGTACTGCACGAGGCGCGCGTGCTTGGCAGGGACGCTGGAAGCCAGAGCTCGCGCTTGCAGCATCGGCTGCGTCTGCGACCCAGAGCTCGAAACGGAGTATAGCCTTCGCTGCGGTACAACATAAGGTGAAACTGAGTATAGAACGACTCAATTGGGAAACTGCCATAGAGCCTGCTTTGAAAAGTGGCTCCGATCCGTACTCAAAAACCGAACTAATGGCGATCGCAACGCCGCCATTTTTCCCGCGGCGGCCACTCCTGCAACTGCACGGCTACATGTAGTGCCACTAAATAAGCTACGCTTCAAAGTAACGACACTTGCCCATATAGGGAGTATTCACTGACGGCGACGGCGAGCTTCCACAGTTTTTTTCAACGTGCATTCCGCACCATCAAGATTGCTGGTCTTAGCAGCCCTAATAATTGAGCTCGTTGTGAGCATGCGCTTTAAAGGGGCGAAGTAACGATTTTTGTACTTTGCGCAAATACCAAAGCTAGAACGGATCCCTGACGGTAATGGCCTATGAAACACGCGTTCGTTTTTCACCCCACGCAATAGAAGTTCCGGAAAAAATTATAGAAAACGAGCAGCGTTCACCCCCTCAACTCGCAGCCAGAACAAGCGGCCACGTGATCTGGAGCCGATTATATGCCGCCAATGTTGATCATAGCCACGCGCTGGAGTTGGCAAAGGACAGGACACGCGCTGAGTTCCAGACATTGTTATGGCTCGGATATTGTCGTCGTTGCAGCGATTGGACACGGACGACTACCCGAATGCTTCTCGAGCTAGTCATTATCACGAGCCCAAATCGAGTGTCCACGCAATGCTCGGGTCCAATCTATGAACCGCATTCAAATATCGTCACTGGGGTGTACTGCGATCCCCACGTTACGTCATCAAATTTTGCAAAAGAGAGATTGAATGAAAATGATCGCTTTTGTCCTTGAAATTACACCGCAACAAGGGCGTTTCTTGGCCAGTGGCGTTGCGTGCGAGTATCCTTGAGTCCCACTAGTGCCAGTAAGCTCGTGTAAAGTGAAAAACATTCCAACTGAATATTGTTGCATTGCTCGCTTTAAACATTGACCTCGAATATGGCGTCCAGTGAATACTTCCTATTG
The DNA here is from genome assembly GCA_037355805.1 of Ixodes ricinus. Classification (NCBI taxonomy): domain Eukaryota; kingdom Metazoa; phylum Arthropoda; class Arachnida; order Ixodida; family Ixodidae; genus Ixodes; species Ixodes ricinus. The sequence continues at coordinate 10,150 of JAZHYW010058890.1, read as the reverse complement.
TGGCTTAAAACCATGGTTGCCAGTTATCTGAAGCTTTATCTGAAATCACTAGAAACATTTTTCCGCCCTCCACAAATGTTTACGCATTTCGCGACAGAGCAAAGCAATATTATATGTTTTTCTTAGCAACAAATCAAATACTGAGGAAGTAAAACTTGCAAGAAAGGACATTTTGGCTAGTTGGTAAATGTTCATGATGAAAAACAGTGCAAACAAAGGATCACAGAGGAGAGAAACATATACGCATGATGAAGAACAGCGCTCCTGTATGTGTTTCTCTTCTCGTGTCCTTTTTGTTTCGAGCTGTGTTTCATCATGGACAGCTCAGAAAGTCGTACTTTTGAATCATGACGATTGGTAGTTCCGTTTGCTCTGCACAAGCACCGCAAATGGCAGCGCCCACAACAATGTCGGGGAACAGAGTGCCGATACTCTAAGCGCCGGTCATTTAGTAGTTCTAGCTGCACTTATTGGTTCAGGTCTAGTCGCGCCAAGCCCGGTGGCGCTATCTCGCAGTGCTATTTCGCTCTAGTTATGTCAAAGTAACTTTCATGTTTCACTTGTCGCTAAAGGGCGCCGCTGTTATCGTATTTAGTTTAATCTCGGTTGACGCGAGCGGTCCAGGTTGCAAGGCTGAGCTTCTCAACTGAGTGTTTTAGTAACGTACGTTGGTTACTAGTAATGTTGACAGCAATGCCTGGCGCGCCTCGGCGCCTGTTCTTACTATCCTTTCTCCAGACCATATAGAGAGAGTTTGGTCAATGGGAGAAGAGAGCAGATGTCAGGGTGCACACGATGACGCAAATTGAAGGCTCTTGGCCAAATGGAAGCCGAAAATAATCTCCAAGCGGTGGTAGCGAGAAACACTTTTAACAAGCGTGTAAGGGCTACATCGAGTAACTCGTTATGGTTGAAAATATAGTGCACGTGATGTTTCAATTATGATCATGAAAAGCTGTAAGAATGGAATGTTCCGCTCGAACTCTGTTTTGCTCGGACGAAGTCTGACCGCTCGTATGTGGTTCCACGGCATTTTCCCGCCCTGGCCGACTGGCGTACAGATCACACCGCTCCTTCTCCTAGATTTTGATTTTGCATGAACGCGATCAAAAAATTACGTGCACCATATTTTCACTCACTGTGACTTACTCCGACGCACCTGTTAATTTTGTTTCTCGCGACCACCGCTAGGGTATTATTCGCCGCTTCATGCTGGCCACATTCGAATCTTTGAATACGCCCTAGAACACGCCCAGCCCGCTTTCGGACAAAGGCGCTTCTCATTTGCCTTCTATACTTCCCAATGGATGGCCAAACTCTTCTGTCTACGGCTCCACGTTCCTAAAGTTCACTCTATAAACGTTTTTCGCTTTGTTTCGTTCTCAGTCACGTGGGTTCCAGATCTGCTATACGGTCAGAAAAAATAACGCATTTCAACCTGGAATATGCGAGTCAAGAAAATAGAGGTAATGCAAAACAAGGATGTCTTACCATCACGCAGTTTTCGTGAACACATTCCATCGGCGTTGAAAGGTCAAAACGATGTCTTAACGCATAGCAGACGTGACTACATTCAACATGGTCCGCGCCAATGTAGAAATGGGGTATCGACCTAATCTTTGTGAACTACGTGACTAGGGGAGAACATCAGCCACGTAGTCTCACAAATTCGGTATGGGCGACGAAAAAAATAATGACGTTACAACTTGGGTTTAGTAAAATCATAGAGACGAGGCAAAACAAGGATTGACAATCTCGATTAAATTGAAACAACACCTTCTAGCGGCGTGGCCAGAAAAATACGATGTATTACCTCATACCGGAAATTCCACAGCTGAAGATGGCCACGACTACATGGAAAAATCGCCTCCTGCGCTGAAGCTCTGCACTAACTTGTTTAGTTCAAGATCGCCTGACTGGGCCTTGCACTACTATGGGAACTTCACTAAGCTTTTTTCTAGTGCTGAAGAAGGGTAATATAGCTTCTGAGGCCCTAAATCGGCTAGATTCAAAGGCGCACGACAATCAAAGGTGACAGATTCATGCCACCAGCGCCAGGGTACGCGCCTCCTACGTTTTGGTGGTGACGTCAGAATATCTGGCTCCCAACCATCGCTCAGTAGCAATGTTGTTTTTCTTTTTCATTTGTTTGTTCCAGTCTACCTTGGAACACCTGAATGACGTCTCTTGGCTCAAAACGCTTTACGACGAGCTAGAGCTACCCAGGCAGCACTGAAAAATGTGTTGTGTGTCGGGCCATCCTCTGGACACTTTCAGCAGTTCGGCCACTGGCCACCGGAGATCAAAAGATCACCGGCAAGCATATGGCCACAGAAAACTCAGTTTTCCTTTGGCCACTGGTGATAAAAAATTATTGGCAAGCATCTGGCCACATACAACACAGTTTTTCTCCGGCCGCCGCTGATCAAGAAAAGACTGGCAAGCATCTGGTCACAGAACACTCACTTTCTCCTTGGCCACCGGTGTTCAAAAGATGATCCGTAAGTGTATGGCCACTGATGTATTATTTCTACTCGGCTACCAGAGACAGAAAGATGTCTGGCAAGCATCTGGCCACAGAGCACTTTCTTTTCTTCTGGCCACAGGTCTTCAAAAGATGATCCGAAAGTGTGTGGCCACTGATGCATTAGTTCTGCTCGGCTACCAGAGACAAAAATGTCTGGCAAGCATCTGGCCACAGAGCATTCTCTTTTCTTCTGGATCTCAGGTGTTCAAAAGATTATCCGAAAGCGTGTGGCCACTGATGTATTATTTCTGCTCAGCTTCCAGACACAAAAAGATGTCTGGCAAGCATCTGGCCACAGAGCACTTTCTTTTATTCTGGCCACAGGTCTTCAAAAGATGATCCGAAAGTGTGTGGCCACTGATGCATTATTTCTGCTCGGCTACCAGAGACAAAAAAAAATGTCTGGCAAGCACCTGGCCACAAAGCACTCTCTTTTATTATGGCCACAGGTGTTCAAAAGATTATCCGAAGTGTGTGGCCACTGATGCATTAGTTCTGCTCGGCTACAAGAGACAAAAAAAATGTCTGGCAGGCATCTGGCCACAGAGCACTCTCTTTTCTTCCGGCCAAGGTGTTGAAAAGATGATCCGAAAGCGTATGGCCACTAATGCATTATTTCTGCTCGGCTACCGGAGACAAAAAGATATCTGGCAAGAATCTTGTTTCATGCTCTCAGCGACTTAGATTTGACCCGTGCTTCGACGGCGTTCGAATTTGTTTTGTTTTTTGTATTTATTTTGTGATTTCGCGGTCCGCACCAGAGAAGGCACGCTTCTACATGAGTGGCAGTTTCAGACGCTCAAATTTGTACTACGCAAATCAAGTCCAGACGAGTCCCATTTCGCAACCCTCCCTGGGCAGCGCAGGTGGTCATACAAAGCAGCAGAGGGATATTAGCCGCTTTGTCCAACCCCTTTGACCTCGTCTTCTGATAAGCCTCCACAACTTCTTTTGTGTCTTCGTGTGGCTGTGAGCGAGAGCGAAGGCCGCTTCTAGCAAATTAGAGGGGTGGTGCGAAACACGTGACTGCTCTCCTAGGACAAAAACGCTTGGACGAAAATTTGTCACGTGTCTCGCTCTGACGGACTCACCGGGGCCGTAGTCTTTGCCGCATGCCAAGTTATGGTGAGTTGTAGGGGCCACGTAAGTCCGGTTTCCAAAATGCGTCCGCCAGTGTTCTCCTGCTTTTCGTGAGTTGCAGTCGCGGCCGTGGGTTTTCGTCGCGATTGGCCGGAATGCATCCATGCCAACTTTTTGGGAATGGCCGTTTACTTTTTAGGAGTCCATGAAATTATTGTGCTGTGTTTGATGGACGCATTTCGACAAAGAGCTGCTCATCGACTGCCGCGAGACTTCCGACTTCCGTTGAATGTGATCGAACGCCTTCAACCTCGACATTGTATTTGCGTTGTTTTGAGCTGCCCGAATCGGATTAGGCATCTATCACGACTGAGAGCTGCTCATCGGCGACAGCGAGATTTCCGTTGAATGTGAGCGATCGCCTTCATCCTCGACGTTGTGTCTGTGAATCGTTCTGTGCTGCCCGAATCGGATTATGCATCTATCACGGATTACATGAGATCGCTGTTGTATTTGTAAGTACTCTGCAAGCATGCTTTTGATAGTAGTCCTGCTTCCGTCTCAGAACCATTGTACTGTGTACAAATATGAACTGCCGCTTACGTCCCAAGCAAGATATAAAAGGAAAAATCAAGGAACGATGTGAAGTATGAAAGCAGTTCTTTTAGCTTTATTCCAGGGCTCCCTTTTGAAAGAACTGGCTCTGGCTAAAAAGCATAGCTGTTCTTTAGCCAAGATGATTGGTCAATTTTGACTAGAGTCCAGGCCTTTAGATGTCTGGACTCTGGTCAAAGTTGAAGGACCTGAGCCTGGTCTCAATTGAATAGTACTGTGCATGTTTTTGTGCTTTTTATCAAAGCGGCATTACCGGCAAAAGTTCAACAGCCTGTTCTGGCCGAAACAGAATGGCCTTTCTTCGGCCATGGTTGAACAGCCATAACCTGGTCAATGATGAACGGCCTCAATCTGGCCAAAGGTGAGCGGCCTTGATTCGGCCAGAGTAGAGACGGCCTTCATCTGGCCATATTGGAACGGTCTTTATTTGGCCAAAGTTGAACCGCCTTAATTCGGCCAGAAAAAGGACGACCTTCATCTGGCCAACGCGAAACGACCTCAACCTGGCCAAAGGTGCGCGGCCTTAATTTGGCCAGAGTAGGACGGCCTTCATCTGGCCATATTCGAACGGTCTTTATTTGGCCAAAGTTTAACCGCCTGAATTCGGCCAGAAAATGACGACCTTTACCTGGCCAAAGATGAACGGCCTTCATTTGGCCAAAGCTGAATGGCCACAATATGGCTAGAGTCGAACGGCTTAACTGCGGCCAAGGCTGAGCCGCCAGAGGATAGCCAATTAAAACCAGCCAATCAACGGCCACAAGTCGGTCGTCCTTTGGCCGGTCACATTTTGCGTGTCTGGTCACCTTTCGGCCTCCTTTGGCCAGAGTTTGGCCATTCTACTTTTACTTTGCCAAATGACGGTGTTTGAGCATCTTTTGAAGATCTCTGGCCGGAGACTGGCCAGACAAGAATGAACGGCCAGCGGATGAGTGGCCGAAGACTGACCAGACAGATAGCGCTGACTGGGAAGGTATCTAATACCCAATTCATAAGGCAGCGTAAAATTATCTTTAGCCTATGTCCCTTAGCTGAAAATTTCTGTACTAAACGGCGTTATTGATCACACAATAAATAAACGGAGCTCTTTGAGTTAATACTGATTGCAGTCCTAGCTAAACCACGAGAATAGCACCTAATAAGCAATTATTCCTTAAAATCGGTTTGACGTGCAGTTCTTGATTATTGTGTGTCAAACATCCCATTTAAAACCTAACTATTAGTCGTGTTTGCTTTTGCGGCACTTTATTTTTGTTTTCTTTAAGTGTAAGGGCGCACCTGAATGAGTCTTGCTTTAAAACGTCCAACCCGTCTGGCCACACTGGCCCTAAATTATCCGCGATTACGAGTTTCCATTGCGAGGTGGGCGACCTTGTTCTGTTTAGCAGCTCCATTTTCGCGAAATGTTCTCACTCAGGCAGCTAAACAGTGCCCGGCAGAAGCGAACCACGTCGGAGTCCCACGGTTACGCTAGTCACGCCATCGAAAGGGATGGGCGATGACGAGGATAAAAGGTCCTGGGCATAAAGTCGAACGACTCGTCTGCAACCTCGAAAGAGAGCTCGCAGTGGTCCATCGCGTTCGAGTTCGTAGCAGACAAACTTTTCCACGTGCCGCCACTGCTGTACTCCGTTTTACCTTATGTTGTACCGCAGCGAAAGCTAGAAGCGCGAGCTCATAGCGTCGGCAGCTGCCCTTAATGCGCGAGAGCTTGTACCGCCAAGATTTGCCCCAGAGCAAGGAGCTCGCGCTTGTAGCCTTTCCTGCGGTACAACACAAGGTGAAACAGAGTATACCTGCTAGCTGGAGTAGGCGTTCCTCGATAATGTATTATTCCATCACATTTGTGTTCACAATCATTTCATAATATGCTACTTAAACATATTCAATCTGTTATAATGCATTAAGGGGATTCAACCGCTCGTCACTCAATGGGCAAATTTCGTTACACAAACCTGAGTTTCAGGAATGCATCAGAGTATGCATTCTATAGGAGGTTACTTATGATAACGTAATGAAGGTTGTACGGCCCTTGGATTTTTCTTTTTAGAGCGCTGGAGATTTTTAATAAAATCCAGAAATATGACCGTTTTGACTGTTTTTAGCGTGTTTTGAGGCATTTTTGAAAATACAAATATTTAGAAGACAAACATGACAAAACGCTTGGCCGTACGTACTAGGAGTGCCCCTAATCTTAATTTTAAGACCATGACGAGATAGCGAAATACTGTTGTATTTGCGTATTTGTGTAAATAAAATCACAGTGTTAATTTTATTTCCAACTTGTTAAACGAGATGGCGACACTAGTACTAAATGCCTCAACCCGGAGATTTTCTTGCTGTTGCTGTTTTTCGCTCGAGCTCGAATTCGACCGCGATGTCTCGTTGCTCGTGGATCGGTAGCTGCGTGATAGCGAACAGCTCCCGCTGTAAAGCTCGCTGATCGTGGATTCAATCCCCACCTCTGCCCGTTTCAATCTGGATGAGCATCGTACCGACGTGCTGTCATTTCACTATTGCGTGATGCACGTTTAAGACGTCAGACAAACAGCGGTATTCTGCACTGTCTTTCATCTCCAACGAGGACACCGATGCCTTCAGAGTGACTAACTTCCCGCTGTATAGGAATTCTGTTGTGTCTATGTCTATACAGCGGGAAGTTAGTCAGCTCTGAAGGCATCTGGTGTCTTCGTGAGATGAAAGACAGTGCAGAATACCGCTGTTTGTCTGACGTCTTAAACGTGCATCACGCTAATAGTGAATGACAGCACGTCAGTACGATGCTCATCTAGATTGAAACGGGCAGAGGTGGTGATTGAATCCACGATCGGCGAGCTTACAGCGGGAGCTTTCGCTGCACGTGCTACCGATCCACGAGCAACGAGATATCGCGGTCGAATTGAGCTCGAGCGAAAAACAGCAACAGCAAGAAAATCTCCGAGTGGTGGTGGTTAAACGTTTTTTATTGATGAAAGGGTTATGTCAAGGCCTCTTGATAAATATCATCTAGCCTTGATGGGGATAGGGAATAGGGTGATGAGGGTAGGGGAATGGGAGGAAGTTAAATGATTTGCGGAAGGCCCGCCGAGCATACGTAGCCCAACAGAGAGGTTAATATTTGTTTCCTATTGACGTTGTCACTGGTCGGTCTTGTCCATTCTCGGTAGTTTGTGGGTCTGGCTTCCGCGGGCAGTTCGTGTATGGCAGCTTGTCTTTCCTTGCTGGTGGCCGGACAGTCCCATATAAGGTGCTGGCAGGTAGCAGGTACGCTGCAAGTTTTACAGAGCGGGTCTGGGCCGGGATCGTTCGGTGAAGTAGGCTTATAAAATCGAGCACGCCATACTGGTGTCAGGGCTGTGCATGTCTGGAGCCTTCGGATGCATACCCTCTCCCACCTGGTGAAGCCTGGTGGGATGGGGCAGTCGTCCATGGGAAGCAGGGATGCCAGTCGTTGTTTCCTGGCTATCCGCTCCATCTCTTTCTGTTCCTCTGGGTCCGGTGCCACGGGTTTCTCTTTGACCGAAGAGGAGGCGAGTCCTTGTGAGGGTACGTCATCTTGTAGTCTAGCCCTCGCGGCCTCGTTCGCCTCTTCGTTTCCTGGAATTTCCATGTGTCCCGGAATCCATGACAGTTCGAGCCGCCTTCCTTTAAGACGTAGTGTTTTTGCTAAATTCTTGATTTTTCGTGTAATATTGTTCTTGCTGCCTATGTGAAGGCATTCTTTAACCGCTTCCTTCGAGTCGGTGAATACGTACAAGTGTTTGTTGGTGCTGTCTACATGAGCTTCAATTGCTAACTGGATGGCGAGCAGTTCTGCTGTTTTTGTGCTGGGTGTCATTGGTGCGAGCTTACTCTCTTTCTTGGAGGAGCTCTCTGCTAACCAGGCTACGGCCGTTCTCCCGTCATTGTCTCTAGCTGCGTCCGTATATAGGATTTCGACGTCTTCCTGTTCCCTAAGTCTTCCGAGATCTTCGAGGTGTTTTTTTGCTGCAGCTGCGCGACGTTTCCTGTGTCCTTCACCTTGATTCATGGGTATAGGTTTGAGGGAGACGACAGGTTCGTCCTCCCACGGAGGCTGTGATGGTTGGTTGCTTGGAATGCACCACGTCCTTCTGCCTAGTTTTTCTAGTATGATGCGTCCGTGCCATGTCTTCTCCAGCCTGTTGTACTGACTGATCTTCATTTCTTGTGCGATCTCTTCGATGGTGTTGACCTGAGCTGCTTTGTGCAGTTCCTTGATGGGTGTAATTTTTGGCAGGCCTGTGATTACCCTCATGGCGGACCTGTTGAGAACCTCGAGTTTCTCCCTTTGCGTCGCTGTGAGCCTTAGATAGTTTATTCCGTACACTGCTCTGGAGACGAGCAGCGCTCGGACTAATCTTCGGAGCAAATCCTCCTGACATCCCCATGATTTGCTGGTAATCCGTTTGAGGAGGTTGAGTCCGTCCTTCCACTGAGCCTTAATTTGCTTCTGCCAGCTTGTAGCTCTACCGTCTTCGTCGAAAGTTAGGCCTAAAACCTTGATGCTGGGTTGTGGTTGTATGGGAGCACCGTTAAGGAATAGCTTGATGTTATGCTTGCCTCGGGCTCGTTTGCTAGTTATGGTCATATAGGCAGTCTTTTCGGTAGATATCTGCAGTCCCGTTTTTTTCATGAATTTGTCGGTGACGTTTAAGGCTTCTTGAAGTATGGCCTGTTGTTTCGAGGCGGTTCCTTTAATAGTCCATAATGTGACATCATCAGCATATATAGTAAATCCTAGGTCATTGATCTCTTGGAGTTCGAAGGCCAGGTCCGTCATTGCCATGTTAAATAAAGTGGGGATATTACCGCCCCTTGGGGGACCCCGATGTGGTTAGGTTTGGGGGTTCCTTTGGTGCGACCTATGACTACGTGAAACTGCCTGTCCTTCAGGAATGCCTTGATAAAGTTGAGTATGCGTCCATGTAGTCCTCTTCTTTCTGCTGCGCGGATTACTGTGTCGTGAGGTATTGTGTCAAAAGCCTTTTTTATGTCGATGGCGACCATCGTTCTGGGCTTTGCATTGGCAGGGTTTTCGGTCATGTCCTTGTGTATAAGCGCCAGGCTGTCTTGAGTCGAGAGGTTGGGACGAAACCCCGTCTGCATAGGGTGCAGTTTCCGGTGTGTTTCGAGTATCCATGTGATTCGAGCTAGGACCATTCTTTCCATAAGCTTGCAGAAGTTCGAAGTGAGAGAAATTGGGCGGAGATTCCGGAGGTCGGATGGAATTTTGCCTGGTTTTGTGATCGGAAGGACAGTGGATGTCTTCCATTCTGTCGGGATGATGCCCTCTTCCCAGATCCTGTTGATCCAGTCTAGAAGGTCGGCGGTGTCCTTCTCAGGCAGGTTTCGTAGTGCCGCAACCGTAACTCGGTCTGGCCCAGGTGCCGTGTTCGCCTTTGCTTTGGCAAGAGCTGCCTGCAGCTCTCCCATGGTGAATGGGAGATCCTCGTCGGTCGGTATTTTGATGTTGCTAGGCTCGTAGCAGTCCGCTGGGGTGCCGTTGCTGGCTGCGGAAAGAATATGTCTCCTGCGAGTTCTGCTACCTCTTCTTCCGTGAGTCCTAGACTGAGGGCTAGGTTGCCGCTGGTACCTGCAGATCTAATTTTACCCGCCATGCATTTGTACGTGCGCCATACTTTCTTCAGGCCCGTTTTCTCGTTGAATGAGTTGCAGTGTGACCTCCATCTATGCCGGCTTAGCTCAAGTGTGTAGCGTCTGGCTTTGGCTGTGGCTAGGTTAAGCTTGATTCGTAGTTGTTTGGAGCACTTCTTCTTCCGGTAGCGTTGTAGGGCTTGAAGCCGACTTGCCCATAGGTTTAGAAGATGGAGGTCCGGGGTTGGCGCGTCGTCTTTTATGTTATAAGTTTCCATGGCTTGCTCGAGTGCCGTCTGGATCTTTTGGGCT
>JAZHYW010058889.1:0-57184 GCA_037355805.1 Ixodes ricinus | reverse complement strand
AGCTCGGCGTCTTTATAACGTCACCGCACCTCCTACCAGAAGAAGCAGACGACTTGCTTCCGCATTTCTTATTTCGCAAATGCGACATAAAAATGCTGAATCGCTAATATATTTTCTGGATTGTCATCTCCTTGGGGTTGCGTTACGGTAACTATCTAGAATGTACTGAAGACTTGGAAGGCTTAAGCTTCGGCAGAAAAGTAAAACACGATAGCGTTATCGGGCCCCTGATTGCAGCGCCGTCTCATTCAGCAAGCAAGCGTTCCTTGCATGGCGTAGTCAGTAGCGCCAGTAGTCGGTAGCGAACCGAACGGTCATGAGTTCAATCCTCAACGAAGAATCTGCAATTTTGTCTTTAAGGAAATTCATAACTTTTTAAAGTAAAATCATTTGATATAGGCGACGACCTTCAATTCCCATTCTATGTCACATTTTGATCACTTTGAATTCCACCCCTGACATCATGTTTCACATGAGCGTTGTGGAATTGTTCAAATTCATTACCCGAGGTCATGTGTCTGATTCGTGACCCTATAAACCAATCAGAATTTTCCCTCACGCCACCGACGCCTGCTTTTTTGTGACGAAACTCCCGACGCTATTGTATTAAAACCTAGATAAATGTCCTTTGGCCTTGATTTTTTCTTGTTGTTTCTACTCATCTGTGCAAAAGTAAGCCGAGTTTGCTGTGTGGAAGATGACGAGCAACAAATCACCGGACTTTATGGACGCGTCAGATGTTAAAAAAACAAAACAAGAAATAGGCCTGCTTGAAGTTTCTGTGGGATGCGGCCAGTGAAATTACTGCTGCGAAGATTTTCACGCAGTGTTTTATAGACTTTGTAGTTTTGCCGGAAGTTGGTGGCAGTCTGGGCGCCTCAAATTAGTTCACGGCGAAGAGTACTGAAGATAAACTCTTTAACCCTCTGGTCAATCTGTATTGCATCAGATCTCAAACCTCGCCATTTACTACGCAATGCAGATTACACGAGGCTTGCTCATATTTATAAGGTCTGGTGCGTTTCTGGCGCTAGCGCTATTGCATTGCGCTAATAACGCTATCTTTCGCTGACGTTATATTAGGCCTGGGTCAAGGTCGGGACGCCTGGACCGACCCTAAAGAGATGCGATATCGTTTATATAGTTCACTAATTAATTACAATCTCTTCATTAACGTTACTATGAGCAAAATGCTGGTTAGAAAATTAACGCTTCACCTCGTTAAATCGAGCTGTGATGTGAAATCTTGATTAACTCATTTGTAGTTGGCGCTACGGAGCAAGAAAAGTCACTCCTGCACGGCTTCGAAACTTGATCTAAGTTGAAAAACGCTCCTATGACGTCGATTTCTCCATCATAAGACCTTTCGGTAACGCAGACGACCGCGTTGCTGGTGACCTGATCAGAATGACTCAAGCCAGAATTGAGGACTCGACTGACGGTCAAGTACTGTCCAGTTAGTTTCGGTTTAAACCATCCACAATGACATTTCTGGATCAATAAATAACTTTTGTCAAAAATTTAACGTCACGGTTAGACTAAAATGAGATTGAGTGCCGACTTTCCTACTCCGTTCCCCCCGACAAAAAGGGGAAGAAAACAACGAAGTTTTTAAATATTTATTTTGTTGTTAATTAGCGAAAGAATTAGCACAATAGTCATTCACTTTCGTGATCACCCAAGGGTTGCCTAACTCAACCAAACACAAAACAGCAGTACAATTTCTAATGCTTTCAATCCTGCCCCTCTGAAAAACTGCATGTAGAAGTCCCGAACGTGCTAATAATATAAGCGCTGTTTATGGCAAGAAAATTTCTTTCGCGGGAAAGCTTATGTTTTGTGAAGGTACGACTGCATTTCTCATGCTACTCGCTTCAGTAGATGAAAGTGACTTGCTATATTTTTCTTTAGCACGGTGCTGAACGAAACGAAATGACCCCCTTGTTGTCATCTGTTCGCGCCAGCTGCCAGGAGAAGCGCTCTACCTCGCTGTCGCGAGCTGCCCGCGAGCACAACTCGTGTCAAGCACTCAACCACTTCAGCTAGTACTCGATCGCACAACCCCTAATCAGGCTGATTAACGCTGGCCATGATTTTGCTACATGTCGGCGTCATTTCTTGTCCACTGGGCAGAAGCGTACGACAGCTTTTCTGATTCTTAATAGAGAAAGGTGTAAAAATGTGAGGGCTACTTCTCTGCCGACTGAATAAATATGTCTTCCTTTTTCAAGCTGTTTTCTTTGCTTCACCTCTGGGCCAATACAACTTCCCCATCTTTAAGGACACATTATAATTGCGAGAGTCACGCGATGATTAAAAGCGCGGTCAAGCTCGAAATTCATGCTTTAGTAGTAATCACCCATCGGGGGCTTGCGCCTGAAAGCGAACAGCTCTCTGACCTGCTTGGCTCATCTATGCGCATCGTCGCGACCAGCGCCCACCAGACTGCACGGCTTCTTCCGGAAAATGTCGCTGCACGCATCGCACGACACGCGCATGCAGCTGTAATTTCGTTTCTTTGAGCGCTCTATATTTGGCACGGAGTAGTGTTTTACTAAGTGCGAGACACCAATCGAGACAGATTCATTCTCTGCGGCGAAATTTCACAAAGGCCTCATTTCAGCGCGCCCAACAGCACCTGTAAAAAAGTTTTAGGTGTGCATTAAGACCTTAAGAGCAAATAGAAAACGAAAAGGGTGTGTATGGTTAAAGTCAGTGAAAAAGCGACTCTAGCTGGCATCGGCAACCCTTGACACCCATTGCGCCGCCAACGGCGCCACGACGGTTTATTCTATCTATTCGCGTGACTTGACGTCTGTTTGGCTGCCAGATACCTTCAGGGGATAATGCCGCTGGTTTAGTTGCCCGCTGGTACGCTACACAGGAACCCTTCCCAACAGTAACGTTTCATGAAATTAGAGCGTTTCAAAGCGGTAGATGCGGTGTTCGACGTTAACCTCGTTATGTTTATTTTCTGTCGCCTTTCATTATGCTATAAACCGTTTTCTCAAACCGGGCGATAGAAAGCACTCTTAATACTGCATTGCTGTAATGCGCTTCGGAAAAACGGTGGTCACAACTGCAGCATTAGTGACTTTAGGTCTTGACATTTCCGACATTTTGTATGCAGCTTAAGTCACTTCAGTGCGATCTAACCATATCTCTCTGCAAAAACCCACGGTTGAAAACTGAAATCAACGTCTCATTGTACCTCAAAACGCCTTCGGCAAAAAATGCTTCCGCGAATGATTGAACCGCATATCTTCCTAGTCTGATAAATATTACGTTATGATGCTCAATGCGAACGTGCAATATCTCCGTTCACGCTTTATGCTGCTAAGGGCGGTATGGCCGCGCGCTCGCATCACCAAACAACCGGCCTCGTTCATCACACGACCCTGCTCTCTGCGCATGCCTATGCGGTGCGATCACGTGGCAAAGCGACAGGAGCATGACTGGTCCGCCGCGCAAGTGTCACCTCACTGGCTACTGTCGAACTAAGGAGTGAACGGTCGTATAGTGTGGTCTGTCCGCCGAGAAAATGGCGCTCGGTTGTCCTGCGCAGCCCCAGTAGTATAGGCGTCGCATGATTTTGTCGTCTCCATCCAAAGGTAGCTGCTCAAATTTGTGAGTTTATCGATGTTGAAATTTCACTTTAACTTATCCAATGCAAAAGTACGCGTGAAGTTTCAGAAAGTTTAGATGATAAAGTATCAGCCCGCATTGGCACGCTAGCACATGAAGACAAGCAAACGGCTGCTCACAAAAATGGACGCCGTATATATTTTGCTACTCTGAGATAAATGATTTCTAATATATAATGAAAATTACACGAAGATCTATAATAATAATAATAATAATAAACTTTATTCAGACTCAGTAGTCTTGGCTGGTGGGGCAAAAGGCGACCCTAACGCCGCCTGACGAGGCTGCATCAGCCAGTGTACATCGTTCAGCAGCAGAAAAAGACAAAAAAATAAAAAATTAACAGCATTCAGACAATGATAGGACAAAGTCTAAAATGTTAGCGCTAGTCTAAGATGGTATCACCTAATCCCAACCGCTAATCAGACGGTTGGTTTAGTTGGAGCTTTCCGGAAAGAAAGTTCTGTTTCCGTGGCTAAAATGACGTTCGGTTCTTGTTTCGCCAACGCCCTGAAACACAATTTGTATTGATCAAAAACCAGCAAATCATCCGTCTTTGAAAATTCCAAATCTTATTTGTGCGTCACAGCTGGTCCCGGTGGTACTTAAGTGCTCAATTAGTGGACTGAACAAATTTACGTTCTGTATCTTTCTAAGCAGGCCGGGTCAAAAGTTGGCCCACATTTACCAAATCCGAGGTGCCTAAAACGGGTGAAATGTACTTTTTATCCCAAGCGTTACTACGAACCAAAGTTATCTTAGTTTGCACTAACAAGCCAGACAAATGGCAAGTATGAATTTTGTATGGTTCACCACAACACTGCCCAGGTGCCGAACACGAGCCGAAGAAGCCGCGTGAAAACCGAATAACCAGAAGTGAAGTCTAATTCTGGCACTTGATCTGGAACTGAAGCCCATAAATACAACATGCCCACCTATCAACGGGCAGACTCTTGCTCGAGAATTTGCGTGAATGATTGCCTCATATTTTAAAGGTGTATGGCTTTGCTGCGATGCGGCCCATCTATTCAATATAACAATACGACAACAACACTTTGACGTTGCACTTTGAGGGAGTTGACCATGCTGCGGCTCAATGCATGATACGTGCCGCCATACTTGCTGGCGCTAAGATATCAATGTGAAGATGACAGCGTATAAACGATGGTTCATCACCAATACAAACTTGTTGACAATTGCCACAACATATACCATGAATTATTCGGAATGCACGATTTATCCTTGAACATTAAAAATCGATCTAATTTTATATTTTACTGAAATTCTAACCCAATATTATGCTAAACTTAGCTTGTTTTTTTAAATGTTTCTTTTACATGCGTACAAAACACGTTTTGGAGAGTACACTCTGCAAATTTCCGAAATACAGATAAGTTTGCCCAAAATATAAAAATGAAGCAGAATGCAGGTAATTGTACTAACTACAGTAACCCTGTATAATAAAAACATGCAGGGTAAATTTTGATTTTCCTCAAAGTTATGAAATTGGGTTCCTGGAGACATTTTAAAATCAGGTGTTCCTACGTCCGTAGCCGGACGTTAAAGTCATTTCAAGTATTATGTTACTGATGTCACTGCTCCTACCAAACAAAAAGCAGAATTTTTAAATTTTTACAGTGATTCACGATCACAAACTTTCTTTCATACGTGAATCTAATGAATTAATACATTTCGATTTTTTTAGTAAGGTATTGTAACCTTTACAGTTGACATATGACGGTGTATATAGGTGCTAGAGGGGGCTTTGATTGTATATCTATTTTTATTATTCATACATAAAAATACACAAATTTAGCTAGATATTAATATTTAAAACATTATCTTTGTATCCCTTTCAAAAAGCAGGCCAAGAAGAAAAATTGCAATAAATAGATATTCAGGCAGTAAAATATCTGATGACATAATTTTATTTCTCGATGAGTACAAAAGTTGAAGTTTTTTTGCCATTAATATATTTTTTTGCTGTTGAGGGCGTGAATTTTATATTTCTCCAGATTTATAGTTCTAAAATGCCCCGGACGATTTACGGGTGGGCAAATTTTAAATGAAGGATTGCTTCAAAATTAAGTTGAACCCAACCCTATTTGAAACACTTTTCGTCAACGGCTAAATTTTCATGTATTAACCAAAGCACTAAATTGAAGGCAAGGGTACTCGAATTTCATGGTTCTCGACCAAGTGAGAATATGGTTGATCTCTCGCCCGCCCCCCCCTCCAAAAAGCACACATTGTCATCAGCAAGAACCACTAACTTTTATCTAAGGAAAGACATCACGTTCCCCACTGCGCAGGCGCGGCACCCTGCCGTCTCCGTAGCTTTCGTGATGATGCATCTGCGTTGCTGTGCTTTTCTCCGTATTCTCTTCGAACTTAAGCGCCCCGCT
The DNA here is from genome assembly GCA_037355805.1 of Ixodes ricinus. Taxonomy (NCBI): domain Eukaryota; kingdom Metazoa; phylum Arthropoda; class Arachnida; order Ixodida; family Ixodidae; genus Ixodes; species Ixodes ricinus. The sequence goes on along the minus strand of JAZHYW010058889.1, from coordinate 51,134 downwards.
GATTTTCGTGACGAAGCATCTAGTTGCTGTACTTTTGCCCAATGGGACTTTGAGGGCAGTTTTGCTCCAGCCAATGGAAATTTATCTGCCGTGTTTGCTCAGCCAATGGGAATATAGATTCGGTTTTCATGCTGCTACAAACGGAATTTAGTTGTCGTTTTTCCCTGCCAAAGACAACACCAGCTTCGCTCCATAAGACCTTCAATGATTTCGCAATAATATTCCTAATCTGTCATAAAAATCATATTGGGCTATACATAGGCCTCTTTGGAATTTCAGGGACCCAAATTTCGAAGAAAAACACACTTTGGCTCAAAAAGTGTGAAACTTTGGTCTGAAACATACGTATACTTTTCGTAAATTCTGGTTTGACGGTGTAGGTGTTTTCCGCAAACCAGTCTGTTTTACATCGTCCTGCTTTACAGCAAAACCGTGAAAAAATGACCTACCAACTGCACGAGTATTGATTGTTGTTTTGGCAATCTAAACTTCTGCCTTCGTTGATGACGGTATAAAACGAGGAATTCATCAGGTGGGTTAATACGGAAACAACTATCCGGCTCCCTAACGTTCTAAAAGAACAACCTTGCTTCTTGTCAACGTATGCGGAATGAGTATAAATATACAAAGTGTTTTTTTATCAAACAATAAAAAGCCACATAGTTGTTGCTGTTTCCGTATTAACGCACTGGTGAATTCTTCGTCCCACAGAGTGATCACCGTAAGTAGGAAGGATTTAAGAAATATTAATCTACAAATAACTGCACATCAAATTAAAATTTCTCAACGCGGAGTTAACCTATTTTTTGTTGACATAGAGTTATTGGTTAAATAATATTTCTTAAATGCTTCCCTCCTTTGCTTAAAATATTTACAAAGTACGAGAGGGTCGAACGATTTAAATATATTTTACATATTCTTGTCAATGTAAATGATCGAACTGATAAGGCTTTTGATCTGTTGTCACCTGCAGGTGATTGCGATCTGTTTTTTGTGTACCCTTTATGCAGATCATTGTACCCAACTTCTTTTTTAATGTTTTATATGATTAATAGAGCAAAATACATGAGTTCTTCTTCGATAGATTCGTTTATCAAAACGTTCTTAGTATCCAAACTCGTATAAATTGGCAGTGCAGTGCATGGCCAGATCAGGTAGGGTACAGGTTGGATACAGGAAAGTTCAGTAAGTTTCACAAACTTATTTGTTTTAATATATAAAAAAAACATAAGGTTAAACAATTTTGTAAAGGCTAACAATTGATTTCTTACCATGACAATTTTTTGCTGATGACATTGAAGTGACTTTCACTTTGTTCCCACTGAATAAGGTAAATACTCATTTGTTTCTGAGAAAAAATGCACTATCAGAATTAAAATAAAACAGGTAACTGGTGCACCTAATGTGTTTGTTCTGTTTATGTGTTTTCCAACATAGGATAAACACGGTGTCGAAGATGGTCCAACGTTCCTTCGAGCTGCAGGACTCGTGTCACGTTTAGAAGACTTGGGTGAGACTGATGAGTTTATTCTTGTCAATGAGGCAATACTCAATATGCGTTAATAAATTCTACACCACAAAAATAGCTCTCTTAACGAACGTCGTCTTGATCAAGCGGCATGCCTTCAGAAATTCGAGAAATGTCGGCTCAGTTTACAATAAAATGGCTTCTGGGTGTATCACCAGCTATTTGCAAGGCAAAGCATATTACAGTATTTTACTAATAACCAAAGTAAAGTTTGGAGCTTTTTACAAAGGAATATTACCAAATTGTATCGTGTTTATAGTATAATTACACTTTTGTAAATAATTGATATTAACGTCCAAATTGGAAATTTCACATCTACGTTTTTTATACTTTAACATGTATCGATGAACTCGGTCGTTTAAAAAAGTAGGTCGTCAAGACCCTACACACAAAAAAGAGACTAACTTTTCGCTAACTGGCTTATGGAAGAGGAAATTTAACTGAATTTCTTGCTGGAAACCTGAAATCCAGTTTGGAGTCAATTGTCAGAAAATTTGACTCTATAATTCCAGCAAGAAATCCAGTTAGATTTCCTGTTCCATAATCCAGTTAGCGAAAAGTTATACTGTTTTGTTTTTTTCGGTGGGAGGCCAATCGATACTTCTCGTACCTTTTAATCCGACAATCTAGAACTGCCCTGACCTCTCTACTCCGTATTCATCTTTCGCTTCCTCTTTATGCTTCTTGATGTTCCATTTCAGTTGTTATTATTGGGTAATTTTTGAGCTTCTTTAATAGGTTATGACATTTTAATGGAAGCGAAGAAGAAATCACATTTGTAAAGCTCTGAAATCTTGCTTATAACACAAAGCAGTGTTAGCACGTACACCCAGAAAAGGTACTTGAAATAAAGTACAAAATAAATGATAGGTTATGTACTTCAAGTAAACAGGACGTAGACATGGAGCAATGTATTTGAACTAAAGTGAATAAATACAACTTACTTTCAAAGTGGAGTACAAGTACTTTTCAATACAATCTTTCATGATTACTTTTCATGGCCCCATACAGAGTAGTTTTCCACTTGTAGGCATTGCCCGAGAGATAATCGAGGGCGCATCAGTTATTTTCGAAAATGGCGGCAAATACTTACTAAAGTCTAGGGTTTACAGAGCAGTTGTTTCTCTCTCGCTGACACTCTTTAACACCCCCAACATATAAAGTCCATATATATATATAAATATCATGGTCTTATAGCTGAAATTACATCACTCGGAGAAAAGAAATTACCAGACGAACTCCTTTTCTCGTGAGAATGAAATATTTCTTGCAGTGTTTGAACAGCTCTTGACACAGCATCTGTTAATGATGCAAATTTTACAGGATACATTTTGTGGAATGTACTTTGAGGTCGGAAGTTCTTAATTCCTCTAAAATTACCAAAAAAGACTATTTCAAGTGCAAGTACAATCATGGTTAAAAGAAATACAAACAACGGAACCGCGACCTAATGATTCCTAGGGCGCTCCATAGCAGCGAATGTGGGCGGTGCATAAAAGAGGAGACCGGTTCATGTTGTTTTTATTTGTCGCAGAAAATATGTATATATATATATTTATACCGAGTAAGAATAAACGCGAATCTTGTAGAAATACGTGACCGAGCGTTACTTGCTCGGCCCTGCGCGCGGCATTATCCCTCTCTTGAAAAGGGTATCATCCTGATGCAGCACCCACGAAAAACAAAAACCACTAACAAAAAAGGCTCGAAGTACACCTAAGCACTTTGTATGAGTTGTGAATGCGAAAGCACGCACGCCGCTCTTCGCTCCCTTCTTTGATCTGTGGCGTACAACACGCTGACCTTGGGCGTGGAACGGTGGAGCCGCGGCCATCGCAGCGCTCAGGGAGCGACATTCAAACTGTCGTGTGTCTTGCGGCGTGGGGAAGGAACAGACGGCAACGTAGTTCCCAGCAGAATGCAACCCTTGGTTTATCCATGCGCCATATATATTGCCACGCACCGTACAGCCGATAAGAGGCGAGCGAAGGGGTGATCAGTGATAACACAACAGTGTTATAACACGGTCAGAATGACACAACAGAAACTGACGCGCAGCGACCACTGGAGCCTCATCGACGCGCGCCTGCCAATGGGACCGAAGTGCTAAAGGTGCCGTTGGCTAGCTTTGCGCGTGGTTTCATTAACATGCCGTTTCGCATGGTTTCAAAGCTGATCACATCGGCTCGCTCCACGAGACAGTTAAAGCTTTCGCATTCAAAAACGCGGTGACACTAAATAAATAAGCAGCGTCACTGTCCTAACGCGCGTAGAAAGGCTCGAGTCGAGTTACGTGGACCACTATGCCTCGTTCACACTTGCGAACCGGCGGCCGGATCCGCGAGACTTCTGACGCCCGGCAACGCTCCAGATCCCCGCTCGACGAAGCTGGCGACCAATGGCGGACGAGACGCGCACGGGCGACAGGAGGAGGTTTGGGAGCTCTCGTCAGCTCTCGTCTGTTCGGGAAACTGAGGACGCTGGCGCCGAGCAACTCCGCAGACGGCAACAAAATGTGAACGGCCCGATCTTTTTTTGGCGAGCAAATCTCAGTCGGTGGTGAGTGCGTATTTCGCAGGTGGTGAACGAGCCATTAAGGTCGTGGTTGACGGCGTCCTGAAGGTCGGGTTCCGTCTGGGAGCACCTCGTAGTTCAAGTACCGAAGGCGGCGGATGACCTTGTAGCTTCCGAAGTATTGTTTCAATAGGGAGTTCTAGAAACAAATACGCGATTTTAGGGCAATCTAGCGCTAAATTTAGTGCTTGTGTTAGCGCATGCGACGCAAGAGAGTTTTAGAATAGCGTTTCTCCGCCTTGACGCAAAAGCCCAAGCATCTCGCGCTTGCAACGCCACCAAGATACTGTCACCTTTCTTTATTTCACACTCTAAATGCTGTAACTTGGGGCAAAAACAAGTTTTCTGGTGCAGTGTAACATTTTACTTTTGTTTAAACTTGAGAATGCGATACGAGCGGTCGACCGGTCGTGTCAGCATGCGTCGCCTCTTCAAGAAAGGTCTCGTGTAAAGAACTTCGCCGATAAATGTTCGCGCGTCGCAAGCATCAAGTTGGCGGTGATTGTTGCCCACCTTACTGGGTTTTTTAAACTGAGTGCAATGCCGTCCCGTATTTAAGATCGCAGTCGCGTGGATGCCGCCGACGTCGAACTCGCGACGCCGCCAAAGCGGCCGCAGAAATGGTCATTGGAGCCGCCATATTTTTACTGTGCTCGCCTTGGCTTTAGCCAACTTCTCATCACGAATCCCCTCGGAGGAGCGCCAAGACTCTTTGCGTACGAAGTCTATTTTTGAGTAATAGCGTGCCCTAAAATAGCGCACGCAAAGCGCAAAACGTGGTTAGCGTTCGGCGCATGCGTAGTAGTGACGACGCTGTTCTTTGCGTTACGCAAAGTTTTAGCGCTGCGCTATTCTAAAATCCTGAATAGCTTGCTCGCTGTGGCCGAGGCGGCGAGTGGGCGTCCACGCCCCACCCTGTCTCCGGGCTGGAAGTGGATGTCCCGACGATGAAGGTTATACCGGCGTGCGGTGACTCGCTGTTGGCTTGAATCCTGATTCTGGCCAGTTGACGGGCTTCTTCCGCGCGCTGAGAGACCGGTTGAGAGTCTTCGTTGACGTCGTTTTTTGGCATGAGACACAGTATGGCGTCGATCATCGTGGTAACCTTTCGTCCGTGTACAAGTTGGAACGGTGTCATTAAAGAGATTTCTTGAATCGCTGTGTCGTACTCAAGCGTCACTTACGTGAATACTGGATTCCACGTTCTATGCTCTACGTCTACGTACATAGACATCATGTCCGCAATCATCTTGTTGAGTCTTTCGGTCATTACATTTCTCTGTGGATTGTATACTGTCGTCCTGCGATGGCTGGTTTGGCTTAAACAAAGGATATCTTGAGTTACCTGAGCCAGAAAGGCGGAACAGCAGTCGGTTATCAAGACTTCTGGAGCACCATGCCGGAGAACAATAGATGCAATGAAGAACCTGGCAACTTCAGCAGCATTCCGTAAAGGAAAAGCCTTCTTCTCGGCGTACTGTGTGAGATATTCTGTCGCCACGATAATCCACCGGTTCCCCAACATAGAAGTAGGTAAGGGACCCAATAAATCTACACCAATCTGCTGGAACAGAGCCATCGGTGGTGCAATCGGCTGGAGGAGTCCCACATGATTTACGGACAGTGTCTTTCGACGTTGGCATTCTCGTCAGGTTCAGGTGTAATGGCGGACGAACTACAGGAGCTTCGGTAAATTGTACTTCTCTCGAATGCGTGCGAGCGTCCGGTTTTAGCCAAGGTGTCCAGCGGTAAATCATCGTGGCAAGCCTCGAAGATTTCTTCACCTTGATCCTACCGCACAACCAGGAGCCACGTCCATCTGCCAGCCCCAAACGTCTTCTTGTAGAGAACTGACGAAGGCTGAAAGAAGGTAGAAGGCGCATGAAGATACGGGGGAATTTCGCCTCCTAGGCCTTGGAGGTGGGCCATCATTTCCCGAACTTCCGGGTCGCGTCGCTGCCGTGCTGCCCTATCCATGGCGTCCAGTACCGAGAGAAAAATGTCCCTCTCGTCATCTGTGTCCGTCGGAGCCAAATCCACTGGAGTCCGTGACTGGCAGTCGGCGTCGTTGTGCTTGCGGCCTAAATTGTAGGTGATCGTGATGTCGAACTCTTGCAGCCGCAGGCTCAACCGTGCAGGTCGTACCGCGGGGTTCTTGAGGTTGGCAAGCCAACACAGTGAGTGGTTGTCGGTGATAACCCGGAACGGGCATCCATACAGGTAAAGTGTGACCTTGGTGGTGGCCAAGACATCCCCAAGGTACTTTTCTCCATTGTCGAGTAGTTACTTTCTGCCTTAAAGAGGGCCCGACTTGCATATGTGATGACTCTCGTCGGCGCCGTCTTGCCCCTGTACAACCAGTACCCCAAGACAGGTGTTGCTGGCGTCTGCGTGAATTTTTGTTTCGGTAACCTGGTCGAAGTGACCCAGTACCGGAGCTGACTGCAAACGCCAATTTAGTGCGTTGAACGCATGCTGTTGTTCCTTGTTCCACACACTCTAAAAAAAGAGTATCACCTTACACCCTTTTTGTCGGATATAACGCACCCCAAAACTTTAGTTCGACGTACAGCGCACTATTCGCAAACAGACGGCCCCAAATTTTACGAGGGGCTTGTTAACTGTGCGATATAACAAACTAAATCGCTAAAGTAGGTATCAAAGACCACAGAAAGAAAACACTGTGGTTTTGCAGTAGGGCCAAGAAAACCCCTCGATTTTGTTTGTAGTCAGTAACACGTACATTAGCTATTTTAATAAGGTGTACCACACGACTATCAAGCCTCTTGTGAAAGTTAGTGCCGTCAGATCAACGTCAGTGAGCTGTACGTCGAACTGAAGTTTTGGAGTGTCTTATATGGAACAAAGCGTGTAAGAATTCACCCTAGTTTAGAGTGCAAAAAGGCGATGGCATCTTCGGTGAGGTGAGTGATCGGCGCTGCGATTCGGGAAAAGTTCTGGACCAATCGCCAGTAGTAGGCACACAGACCCAGAAACCTTCTGACGGCGTTTTTGTCGGACGGTATTGGGAAAGAAGCTACGGCGGTTGTCTTACTGGGGTCGGCGCGAACACCTTGTCTGCTAACGACGTGGCCCGATAAACTTCAGTTTTCCGTAGTCAGACCGGCACTTCGTCGGCTTGAGGGTGAGGCCGGCACTACTGAAGGCCTGGACTACACCGTTTGGGCGCTGGAGATGCTCATCGAAGGTGCTTGAAAGAACGACGACGTCGTCGATATAGACTAGGCATGTCTGGCATTTTAGTACCAACAACACGGTACGGTGCCCATGACGCGCTGGAACGTCGCTGGGGCCGTACAGAGTCCGAACGGGTTTACTTTTAACTCTTATAGTTCGTGCGGAGTGATGAAGGCCGTCTTTTCTCTGTCCCGTTCGTCTACCTCTATCAGCGAGTATCCACTCTTAAGGCCTAAAGATGAAAAATAACGAGCGTGACGCAGTCGATCAAGCGTGTCGTTGATACGGGGAAGTGAAGAGACGTCTTTCTTCGTAATCTTTTTTTTTTTTTTTGTCGACTGTAGTTTACGCAAAAGGGCAGGGTCCCTCCTTCTTCATGACCAGCACCACTGGGGCGGCCCATGGGGTGTTCGAAGCCTGGATGACGTCGTCGTTGAACATTTTTTGCACTTGCTTCTACATGGCTTCCCTCTCTTTTAAAGGGCAACTCCGCTCAATTCCGAAAAATTTAGGCTTACATGTCATTCCATTTCGCAAAGCACTACTAAACAGCTCTACGACTTCGGATTCGCGAAATTTGGAATATTATTTGTGTAATCTTAATTTAAACATCAGCTGATACCGAAACCGAAACTTCGGTTGCGTCAGGCAACATTGGCCTCGTGTCGTCAGAGTAATGGCCATGTCATGTCGAACGACATGGTCTTGTGACGCTTGTGGGGGCAAGGTACAGGACACGCGACGCGGGCAGGTCGCTTCGCATGGCGTGGACGGTGACAGCCCGGGGGAGAGGGGGAAGGGGAGAAGAAGAAAGAGGAGAGGGGGAGCGGAGAAACAGACCGACAAACGCGCAGGGCAGCGCAAACTAGCGCATCCGATTTACGGTGACCACGTGGACGCCGTTGAGCCAACACCGGGAGGAGAAACTCATGACGTCATCGTTCCATTTCGCTCGTAGAAGTAAAAACAAACAAGACGTGAGAATAACGTAGACTTGCCTCTGACGTAGTGGCTCAACGTTGGCCGCTCCAACTCCGTCGCATTGACTGCGCTGACGATTGCGCCTCACGTCGCACGCTGGAGTTGGCAGATTTCGGCGACTTGGCTCATTTGTAGGTTCGCTGGGCAGTTTGTTAAATATATAAACCGAATTAGATCGTAATATTTGACATGGGGTCTTCCTATAATAATAATAATAATAATATTAATAATAATAATAAAATTAATAATGAGAATAATAATATTAATAATAATAATACTTTTTATTGCATATAAAGTACACAAACAAATACAGAACTGCCAAAGCCTCATTGGGCTTGTTTGGCAGCGTCCGCAAGTCAGCAAACGAAACACACACAAATAGAGTACATAAAATAAAATAATTAAACGAAATCAAAACCGAAACCAAAGCCAACCAGAGGGGGGGGGGGGGTTATACAATAATGTTTCTGAGCGCTTTCTTCAGTTTATACCTTGTTGTGGCATCAATAACACACGATGGGAGTTTATTAAAGCATGCTGGAACATAGTACAATCGGGTTCTTTTATCATATCTTGTAGAGCACCGAGGTGTCCAATATCGCTCTTTCGGTCTGAGATTACGGGCAGGGACGTAGGGAGTCTTAAATCTCCTATCCGAAAAATGTCTATGCACGAGAGTTTCAATCAATAATGAGTTCAAATTCGGCATAGATAAAGTCGCGAGCACATCAATGTTTTTTTTATCGAGGCCTAAGTCATAGGAAAAGTTATGTAACATAGAACGTAGTATTGTGCTAATTCTGGTTTGCCGACGTTGGGCACAATGACCGTACACAGATATGCCATAACGAAGTACACTGTAGCTCAGAGCATGTATAATAACTTTTCGGACTGATAACAGCATATAGTAGCAATTTTGTACATCAAACAAGACACTGAACGAATCTTCTTACAATTATAAGCAAGGTGGGAGTTCCAGGAAATGTCACCGTCGAAAAAAATACCGAGATGCTTCACAGTTGATGTATATTTTACCGGCTCACAAGCACGCGATAAACATTTGGACCCTTGTAACGGTATAGGATAGGTGTGTCTAACTTTTTTTAAGGGGCTATAAAAGCAAACGAGCTGCGTTTTCGAAGCATTAACAATAATTAAATCAGCTGCAAACCAGTCCATAATTTTAATCGCAGCAGCTTGCAGAGAAGAGATTGCATCTAAATAATTGGTAGCTCTGGATAAAATAACCGTATCGACAGCATATTGAAATAACGGAACTGGCACAGCCTTGTGGAGGTCACATGCACACCCACATTTTCAGCACACAATTTACACAATGCATTCAACACAACACATAGCAATACGACAAGGTATGACGCGCTTACTTTAATGTCTTTATTCGCTAACTTATGGAGGATGTTCCCAGCGCAAGCTTTCGCTCCACGCTCCGAGCTGAGACGCGTTAGCCCACTCGGCCACTTCCTCCCCGCTAAGTTTTTTGACAGCCCATTGGTCTTTTATACTTACAATTTGAGTGCGGAAGCCTGTCGCCGTGTATCAGCACGTCAGTTCTTCGCAGTCGCTAGGTTAATTGCGTGACGAGGCAAACCGCATGAAAGCGACGGGAACAAGCGGCCAAGGAGATGAACGACGTCTCCTAGAAATAAAAATACCGTGCGACGCGACGGGTCACCGTGAGGAATCGCCGTCGCTTATCGCTGTCTCCGTCGCTCATCTCGTTTCTTGCTAAATCGCTAACATGCAGTTCAGTTTTTAGAACGAATGCGGTCGCCGTCGGCGAGAGAGTGCTTTCTTGCCGTCTCCGCGGCAAGCGAGAGCTGTAGTTCACGGGGAGTACAACGGCAGCTGCACTCCTTTCGCGTGCTGCGCTACAGATATGCGTGCAAAATTAATACCGCGTGCAGCTCGCCTCTTACTTTTTTGTAGCACACTGACGAATGCTCGCGTTTCGGCGAAGATATGAGCAGATTCAGAAAGATTCGTAGAATGTCAAAACACTTTTTTTCAGTAATCCCAAAGCTACATTCACTATTTACGACGCACATCAACGGTTGTGACAGTGCACTGTCACGACCGAAGACGCTCAGTCGGAATCTTTCAGCCACCGAGAACATTCTGAACCATGAAGAGGTTCTCAGTGTCAAGTAGGAAGAGGCAGAGAAAAGCTTCTTGGACGACGAAACCCAATGCAGTGACAGCTGCACCGGCTCGTTAGAACTATCCACGCGGAGCAGTCCAGGGGCCCTATGCTGCGCTTTTGGACTCCCTCGGCGACTAGGGAGAACGAAGTGACGGGTAACGTAGCCTTTAAAAGAGAAATTTGGGACTGATCAAAAGAATTGGTATTCATCCCGTACGACACGCCCGACCACCAAGCCGATTTGCACGAAGACGTCGCCGAGCCGTCGCTCCCTTCTCGTGGCTGAAGACATCGCTCGCGCAAACTTCAAGCACGACGTGTCTACTTCGAGTTGAATATGCACGCGTACGATTTCTTTACTAGGTGCGAATGTCGCCAATGCGTGGTGCTTCCCGACATCGACCCGGGAGTGCTTTTGCTGGAGGAAAATTGGCAGCAAACTTTCCAACTTACAGTTTACCGGCTGAATTATTACTAAGGAAAGCGAACCTCTTAGTAGCGAGGTCCCCCAGTAGCTCAGCGGGAAAGACGTCCGCTTCACACGCGGCAGGACCGGGTTCAATCCCCAGTGAAAGCGTCTTTTTTTTTTTTTTCAAACATTTTTTGATGTTTACATTTTTTTTTACAATTATCACTGAAGAAACAAACAACAAATAAACAAATGTTGTGGACGAAACGTCGCTGAATTAAATGGTATGGGATTTCCTTTTTGACACCTGCGAACTCAATGTAATCACTTTCCACAACATGCAAGGAGCATATAAATCAGGTAGCGTCCGCTTTCCGAGGTGCCTGTAAATGTTCTACAGGAATTGCAGCCAGCCATTGGTCCCGATCCCGTTTATCTTTCGGAAACTCTGTCGCAAAATGCCACTTTTTTCGGACGCAGGACATGTGAGCCAGCTCTTCACGCAACATCTTGGGTGTATTCTTTTCGGAGCCGATCATGGAAATTCACCACGGGCACTCACTACTCATCTCCAAATCCTCAATGTACAAAACAACTCATCTTGGAGTACAGTACAGCGAGCGGAACAAACATAACTGCAAAAGAGTTCCCACTACGCCGCATGTCGTCTGCTACGCAAAGAGGAGAAAGAAAAAAAAGCGCACGGTCGGGTGTAGTCACGTGACTTCCGCCACTCACTCTCTTCTCTCCACTTCTCCGACCTCCGTTTGCGGGTTTCGGTTTCGGTTTCGAGCAGTTGCGTCTTTTGGATTTATTAAAAAAATACGCTACTCTGTTGCAAAATATTAATTGGGTAGTCCTCCGACACCATAATAAAGCGCCTGGCAAAAAATGTAAAAAAACATTTTGGGGGTGTCAGTGTCCCTTTAAGCCGGCTATAGTGCCTTCATACACACGCGCGCTTTTGGCATGAGTGGTGACATCTCAGCCATTTTTACGCCCAATCGTTTTTATGCATTTTGAAGCGCGCGCAATCCGGTGTCAATCAGCTCGAGCGCGTAGCTTTGGCTAATGCAGAGACGCCATTTTAGCGCCCAAGTCACGCACCGAGTGCGCGAGAGCGTCACGCGCTGAACATTCAGTGCAACAATGGATGTCTTCACCCTGAGAGAGACAGACATGTAGGCACCCTACAGCCGGCGACACAAGAGCGCAACCATTTGAGCACACACCGAAAAATGTGTGATGTACCCGCGGCTCCACAGATAGAACAAACTTGTGCGACTCATCGGATTGAAGCATTGTTCATTATTGATTCATTGAATATGCCTTTAATAAAAAATAAAAATAAAACGGGTACGACTCTTTCTAACCAATTATTTACTGATATCGGAGAGAAAAAGGGCAGGGGAGTGGGCTGGTGCATATAGGCACCGGGATTAAGGTTGCAGTTGAGTGGAGCAGCTAGTCGATAAGATTTCTTCAGAGTGCTGCGGTAAGCCTCTATTTATATACTACAAATAGTTTACTTTTTGCTATATTTGGTGTATTCTTGATAGGCATTTGGGCTCCGATCTATTTGGTGGCTATCTACACGTCCTTCGCATAAGTTTAAATGGTATTCTGACGTCCATGTCCGTATGAAGAAAGTCATCGCTAAAAAGTATCAGTAAAAAGCTCATCGAAGGAAAGCTCGGCGCAATGTTATCGGATGCAATCTTTCCAGCCTTTTGACGGGTACAGGAAAACCTTTCCTGTAAATCTGTGATATAGAAATTCAAACAACTAATGAATCCTTCATTTGTTCTTTCATTTACAAAACGTTAGAGAAAAAGTTTAAAAAAATAGAGAAGAAAACATTGCAGCTGACCTAGGCTAGGTCAGCTGCAATGTTTTCTTTTTTTTGCAAAAATGCACATTACAGATTTTTTTTTCTGCTAGTTTTTTGTAACACTTTTTGGTTTGTCCCACGCAAACATTTCGTGGACTCATTTCGCAATGTCAATGCTGAATTCCGCGGCATAAACCCCTGCCAATTTTACATCAAAACACGTGATGCCCGAACAAGTGGTCGGTCCGGTCGAGCCACTCGCGCTGGACTGGCTGTGCGCTCGGTGACGGGCGCTCTGGAGTCTAAGGACACGCGAGCTAATGTCGCTGCGCTCTCGAGTCACGCGCGCTAACGTCGCAGCACTCTTGAGTCAGCGCGCGCTAACGTCGCCGCGCTCTCGAGTCGCGCGCTCTAACGTCGCGGCGCCTATACTTCGTCTCACCCTAGCATGGACTAACCGCGAAGGCTGTGCTAGCGCGAGCGGCCAGCCTTGACTGCCTTGACTAGAGCATTTGCTGCACGAGCGTCGTGCAGCCGCTGCGGCTTCATTCAAAGCGACTAGCTCGTGCTTTTAGCACGCGCGGCTAACAATAGTCCATACTAAGGTGAGACGAAGTATAGTGTCGCGCGCTCTAACGTCGCGGCGCTCTACTGTCGCGCGCTAACGTCGTGGCGCTCTACTGTGGGCGCTCTAATGTCGGCGCTCAAGTGTCGTGCGCTCTAGTGTTGTACAGCCGAAACCCAATGCAGTGACAGCTGCACCGGCTCGTTAGAACTATCCACGGAGCAGTCCAGGGGCCCTATGTTGCGCTTTTTGGACTCCTTGGCGACTATAGGAGAACGAAGTGACGTCAGCAACGCAGCAAACGCAGATTGGATGTTGATTGGTGAGCGTTGCTGATGACGGATTTCGGCAGAAGAAAACAAAGCTCACTTTTTATTTGTTTTCTTTAGCGGAAATTCGTCATCAGTGACTCTCACCCATCAACACCCAATCTGCGTTTGCTGCGTTGTTGATGTCACTTCCTTCTCCCCAGTTGCCGTGGCAGTCCAAAAGCGCAAGATAGGGCCCCAGGCTCACACACACGGTCGCCTAGACGAGCGCATGAACGTTAACTATGCACTCCAACACGGGAACACGGCGACTGCACACGACACAAGGCAAAAACGGCAGGTTCACATCGGAGAAGTTAGCGTCTTGCGAACTCCGACTGGCTCCAACTTGCATGTCTTACAATGTTGACAAGCGTCTCTTGTGAAAGAAAAACATATGTTTTAATAAAAATACAAAAATTAAAATATATAAAAAAGGGCTTTTTTGTTTTTGGAAGCCTTTTTTGTATGTGCTACATGGCTATTGTCATCCCAGTTAAAACCAAAATGAAAATATAAACGCTCACAAACGAATGCAAACGAGAAGGAAAGTAAGTGAGCCGCATGGCCATTGCATCAACAATGGCTGCTGCGCTTGCTGCAGCGCTGGCTTCCACGACGATTTGGTACGAGGCTGCGATCGTTATAAAGTCAGCTCCAACCCTGAAACATGCTCTCTTATACATTATTTGACGCTACGATTGCGTGTGGATACCTTCCTCTGCGATCCGGAACAGCAAGTCCGTCGCTAACACTGGCAGTCAGGTATAGAGCAAGCGCCGCCATGCTTCTCCGCGCTTTTGCGGTAGTAAATCGCGAGTAAAAAGGTAGTATCGGTCAGAAAAAATTAGCAACGGCTGCATTTGCTAACTATTTACTACATATCAGGTGTTCCAGGTAGTAAATAGTTAGTGAAATGTAGTAACGGTCAGAAAGATGTAGTAACTGCTGCAGTTACTTGCTTTTTACAAGCTTTTTTAACAGTGATAATATCCCCTTCTCCTCAAGTGGCATCGTTGTTCCAGGCGACTACAAGAACACTTGAAAGAGGTTCCAGGCTTATATGATCGGAAAGTACTCGGACCGCAAATGGCAATGGTATTCGATCTTCTGGATGTGAAACAGGTTTTCGGAGCATTAGATTATTTTCAACATGGTCAATGACGCCGCTGTATTCACACAAGAAGTTCGTTCAGAAAATGATGTCCCTGGAGCAGTCATGATGAATTTCACTGGACCGGTTTGGCCATGTATCTAGACGCGTGCAGTGCCGGCATTACCAGGTGACTTGCCGGCATTATCAGGTGACTTCTCTTGCGGGCATTATCAGGTGATTTCCAGTGTTTTTTTCGCTGTCCATCTACTTCCCGAAGCCGACGAGAGTGCTTCGCACTCAAAACGGAATTAATCTGTACATGTGTCGAAAAGCGCCTTCGCGTCGAGCAACGAATGCGCGGTTTTGTTGCGTCTCGTCGTTAGACTGGGAGCTTTACGGCGTTCATGGAGGCTCTTTGCATCTTTCGTCTTTGGCAACGACACTTCCAGGTGTTGCCGCACTCAGTTTTTTTGACGAGACAGGGGGGACAGGCTGTTTCGGCGAGAGCGGTCAAGGGGTGAAGCAGGACGTCCGGGTGATGGTGAGCGGATCCTCGAGGTGGCGGCGGCATTGAGGATGCTGAGCGTTGCAGATACTCGTCAATTTTACGTGGACGCTCGCCGTACCTTGGATGCGGTGTGTTCGGCATGAGCACGCGAAGACTAAGCTGGCGGTAGAGACAGTGCCGGTATATGTGGTCTGCGTCTCCACAATGGTAGCAAAGGGGACACCGGTCTGCCGTCCTCCAAACGTCGGTCTTCCACGTGCCCCGTTGCTCTGGACGCGCAGCCTTCTGCGGCGCCGGTGACTCACGTCGGGAAGCTGGCCGGTATTGTCGTGTGACCGGAGGTGCTCTCTTGGCGGCGGCGGCAGCGTAGGTCAGGGCCGGCTGTTCGGGAACCACTGCGACGAGGACCTCTGGCAAGAACGCCCGTTGTACCTCTTCGCGACCAGCCTCCACGATTGAAACTGCGGCTGTTTGTTTGGTTAAAGGAGCCGCCGTTTTAGTTCTCCCCGCAGAACGTCCCGAATGACCTCAAGATGGTTCTCGATGCCAACGCCGCCGAGGTCAGGGTGGGAAGGTAGAAAGGATGAGGTGGTGGCTACACCTGCAAATCTGTGGTATGATCCGCGCTGGCCGACAGTGCACGGTTTAGTGTTTGTTGCCTCAGCAACAAATTCATTCAGGTCGTCGGGGGAGTGCGAATGATGACGCCAAAAAACTCGATCCTCCCGCCTCTCATCAGGATGCGCAGTTTCTTGTCTACCGTGGCCCCACGGTCGGCACGAGCGCACAGGCGCAGCACAGCTTCAGTGAAGCTGGTCACGCTTTCGTTTAGACCTTGGCACCCTTGTTTAAAGGATATCCCGCCCTGCTCGTGGTCGTCGGTGTTGGTTTGTGAAGGTGCGTTTCAGCTCCTCTCCGTACGTCTCCCACGTCGCAAGGAAAGCCTCGTGGTCTCAAACCAGTGCCTTGACCGTTCTCTCCAATGAGAAGTAAAGGTTTTGAAGGCGCTATTCTGCCGTCCATCCGTTGAAGCAGGCCACACAGTTCGTAGTGCTGCAGCCAGTCCTCCACATACTCGCAGACGTCACCGTGGAAGAATGTCGGCGTGCGAGGGGCGACAGGCAGGTAGGTGACGAGATGACACTCCAGGAGGAGTGTGGGAGTCCATCGCCGGGTTTGTTTTATTCTTGGCTAGCAGAAGACCAAAACCAGGATCCACTCACTGGATCCGGCGGCTGGCTTGAACTTCGAGTTTCTCGAAGAGTGGTCTTCTCGGCGGGCTTAGGGTAGGGCATGGCTGACGAGTCCACAGTGGTGTACGAGAGAAGCGTACATAGGGTACGTTACCCCTCACTTCCACCAGAATTGCCTGGATGGCACGACAAGGCACGGGTGAAATAAAGAAACTTAAGTTTTAATGTGGCGAACTTGTGCCAAACAAAAGTAAAGAACGAGCGTCGACACAACAGGAAATGCGGGCGGCGATTCGTCGGCGTAACAGCAAGCAAAAGCAGGACTGACTCGACAAGGTCCCGCGTAGCCTGTTATCTAACGTGTGTCACCCTCTCGAATACTTGGCCCAGAAAGGTTCGACCAACGCGCGTTCGGGGCGTGAATGAACAAGCAATTTTGAGAACGAGAAAGCAGAATGAAATGATGAAAGTGACACCCCCAGTAAGGATAAACGCGAATATTTTAGAGGTGCGTGGCTGAGAGTTGCTTTATCGGCCCTGCGCGCGTCAATATACTGGGAAAAACAGAGGTTAATAAATCAGCAGTATCGGTATCACTTAGCTTTTCGTTCTGTTGATTTCAAAATGAAGGGTGATTACAGTTTGACGCCGGGTTTACAATTTTACAAAGTTTCTGGGTTTCGAAGAAAGCAGGCGGGGTAAAATCACAAAAAAGAGAGTCTTCTGGCATTTTTAACGATTTTTTTATTGATTAGAAAATGATTTCTAAGTTGACCAGTCAGTCGAATTGTTGGTCTGTTTAGCTTTCAATAATAACTTTTTCGTTTTGTTCAGTTGGCGTATTTAAGCCATATGAAAGCCACGGCTATCGATTTCTCGGTTGATACTGGGAATCGCGGAATAAAAGCTGCAAATATTTTATAAAATGTGTTTCTGATGATACGCAAATTTTCACTAGGAGTACAATCTGTGAATGCGGCAAGAATTCTTTATCAAGCCTGGTTACTACAGAGACTATCGTTTCAGTATCCGCACGTCTGTAGGCAGATATTGCGTTCTTATTTTCTTACAACGTTCAGTGGCAAATGAGCGTTTCAATATGCATGATAGCATGACCACTAATGCTTTCTATGACGTTTACTGACGTGAAACATTCAGGGCTTGATATAAGAAATAAATCTATTATTGCACGATCGCGTGTTACTCATGTTATTATCTGGTGAAACCCGTACACTTAGAAAAGAGACAGAAATCCGCAGGTTTCAGTGTTAACCAATTTATGCCAGAGTAATTGAATTCGCTACCGAGAACAAGTAGAGTGACTAGACATTTTTTCATTAACTCTCCGCGGCAGTTCTGTAGTAAGTCGCAAAATTCTGTTTGATCAACGTGGGGAGGAAGACAGCAGGCTCCTCTGATTAAAGGTCTGGCATTACATACTAATTGATAATCTGGCATTACATACTAATGCCAGATTATAATTTAATACTATTTCTGTAAGAGATATGTTTCTTTTCTCGCGGAAATGAGAAAACCATTACCTTTTGCGGTTTCACGATCATTGCGATATATATTATACTGTTTGCTCATCAAAAGCTCAGCAGTTTTTTATATCAGGCGTTAGCCAGGTTTCGGTCCCAGTATTTATAGCTGAGTTGGGTGGAGGATTTGATGCTCTAAAATCCGTCTTGTTTCGATAAAAGGCTGCGAAATTTAGCGACAATAAACAAAAGGTTTGGCAGCAGCAATTGGACTGGTAGGATGAGTATTTACATTATGTCAATTATGTTTCATGGAGCGTTCTTGATAGCCTACATACAGAGACCACTGAATCACTTCCGTGATCGTAAACATACCTTGAATCGCTGACATGTATAGTTTAATATATCTCATCTTGTAACGGGTATCGCGTTATCTGAATCGAGAAACGAACTCCCACAGTTTCTTTCTGGCGAGACGCACTTTACGTGAAAAATCCTTCAGAGATTGTAACGTTGGCGTCCCGTCATGCTAGTGATTTTAAAAGCATTGTGAAAAACCTCATCATTTCTTCTAAAACTTAAAATATTCGATGATGATTGGACGATTTACTCCAACCAATTCGTTTTCGGCCAAGGCAGTGAGCTTTTTTAAGTGTTCCCAGATTGATTGCGAGGATATCCCTTACGAAATGAGTGCAAATTTCGTCTGTAACAGCCCAGGCTTCATTTTCTGCTTCTGCAATGCCTTTAAATATTAGGTTATTTCTCCTCATTCGGTTTTCAATGTCATCTATAGTGTCGCCGAGTGCAACGACTTGCTCACGTACGGATGACGTTTTATGCTGAACAGAAGTCAGAGCACTTTGAAAAGTCTTCAAGTTGCTCTGGAACACTCCCGATTACCAGCACTTGTTATTCAAGGCTTGTAACACGTGTGCCGTGTGCAGCGATGCCGTTGTTTATTTGGTCAAGCTTGGCAGCATTTTCTTCTTGATTTCTGTGTCAGCTTTCAATCAGACGTTCTAGCGCGTTCTGAAGCCTGTTTAATTTTTTCTGTATTCGTCAGAGGACCAGGATTCATTTCAATGTGTATATAAGAGGTCAGCAGGAAAAAAACATGATAGTTGCTAATGTGAATAACTTCAGAGATCATGATAAACATAGGTTGGATAATTAAAAAAAAATCATCTGAGCGAATGACAACCTTTGCATGGCCCTTTGTAAAAATGATTCAATCACTGCCCGATAAATCACAACGTCGATGCCCATCGCAGCATGCACAGAATAAAACAAAAAGCACGCAAGCATTCGTAGGATTCGAAGCCAAAAATATTTATAAGTGTACGTAGTGCCCTTAGGGCTTTGGGCCAACCTGCAAAGCATAAGATGGTTCTTTACGAGGAGAGTATACGGCTGCGAATCTCGCTGTTGTCATTGCGCTCTACGGTTTTCTTCAGCCCCTCGCTTGCTTCCGCTGGTGGCGGTGATCTTGGTGACGTTGCGAAGAACAGTGGTGGTTGCCTTGTTCTGGTACGTCGAGGGCGGTCGGTGCGTGTTTCGCTCGCAGGGAGGAGCAGCTCCTTTCCCAGCGGGAAAGACTGCAAAGCACGATATAGGTGCTTACGAGACGAGTGCACGCCTGCAAATTCTGCTGTTTTGGCTGCGCTCTCCAGTTTTCTTCAGTCCGTCACGTTCTTCCTCTGGTGGTGGTGATCTTGTTGACGTGGTGACGGTAGCGGTGATTGCTTGGTTCTGATGCGACGATGACGATGACCAAGGGTCGGTCGGCGCGTATTGGGCTCGATGGGATGAGCAGCAACATTTTGGAGCGGGAAGGACTGCAAAGCACAAGAGTGGTGTTTACCAGACGAGTACACTGCTCCTGATCGTATTTCTATTGACTATGGCTGTGCTACCCAGAAAAGGAGCTTCAAGTAAAGTACAAATTTCATAAACGTATTTGAGGTTGCAATTTAAGTATAATTTACTGATGTTTCTCCTAACACTGCCCTAAGGATGATATCTGCACAAAAGAACGCTTAATAAAATAAAATATAATAACTTTGGAACTTTTTTATTTTCTTATATAACGGTTTATTTCTACAAACCAACATCTTAGTTGCTCAACGCACAAAGTTATTATACTGTATGGCAAAGGTTCAGCTGGCTCGATTGGTTATGCGACTTTCGGTTTGAAATTGAAGCAGACGGAACCCAGTTTATTTTTCCGGTGCTCCTGTGCATATATACGTGAACGCGCGTGCATTTTGTCTCTTCGCTGTAGAATAACAGAAATCATCCTTGTTACTTTGGATGCAGTTAATTACAACTAACTTTATTAAACTAATAGAAGTTTATTATTTAGTCAGAATAATATTTTTGTTGAGTGAGCGATGGCTAAACTTGCAATACTTTAGGCCAATATAAATGTTTTAGGACAGGCCTAACGTCGAGAAACAAATCCAAGCAAGAATAAGAACTTTCAGAAGGATATAGCTTATTCGAGATGCACCAACATCCCAATGACTCTAAGAATAAAAATATGTAAGCTTAATATGTCACAACATAAAGATTATTCCGTCTTGGAAATTTACGAGCGGAATATTACGACACTCAAAAGTAGTAAAAGTACGAAAACTATAAAAGCTGTCTCTTAATTTATGTTTTTATATACCGAGAGGCTCTTGTTGCGCGTCTTGAACTATCTGTTTTTTTTTTAAGTTGATGAGCATACAGATATGATGTTTTGAAACAGTAAGCAAATCTACATCTGTACCGGCACATGAGCAGAGAGAGGAAAACAAATATCACTTATTGCAAACACATTACTCGGTACATTGCTTGCACTTTATTTGAACCTATTATTGCAAATATAGTTACATATGTAGCGTTATTGCATAGAGATGGCAATAACGATGGCCTCTTCAGAACTTAAAATGCCCTTCATTAGATTGGCACGCACCCTCCGCCCCCCTTTCCCGCAGAAAAACTCGATGCCCTGTGCGCCGTAACTCTATCCGACAGCGTTGCATATATCATAAGGTATATGAGACGGAGCATCCCGTCTTGCTTATTGACTGCATAGTCAATATGGACGTACTGGTTTAAACTAAGTTTCAGAATCTCAATTCAGGTTATGGTATCTTAACTGCTTGGAGATTCGATGACTAATACGGATTGTGGACATCTCATCCGTAAGAAAAGTAGATGGGGTCTTGGCAATATAATATTCGTGACTAACATGCAGGTATGAAGCTATTGAAGCAGCATGCCACAACTTTGAAGAAAAGACGAGCTTACCGAAATTTCCGGCTAAATAACAGGTAAAAGTTGAAGTTTTTATAACGTAAGAATTATGCGTAATACTTTTAGATGCGGAGCATCTCTAGCTCGGGTCTATGTCCCGCGGCGTCGGCGTCGGCGTCGTAGTCCGCACTCACACTACGCATGCGCAACTCTCCTCCTTCCCTCTCTCCAACAGCTGCGCGTTACTCTCTCCGCTCTCTCTCTCCTACCAGCTGCGTGCACTTCGCGTGCGTTCGCTTCTACTCACACCGCGCGCGCATGCGCAACTCTCCTCCTCTAGTCTCTTCTCCTTCAAGTGTGAATATAAGCAGCGGTAGCGCGCTGCGCGTGTTCAGTTCAGTGCTGTTGACTCCACTTCACTCCGTTCTTCCGATGAAGTGTGATGGAAGCAACAGTCCCGTCAGTTAGTGGGTTGGCGCAAGCAAGCGTCAGCACCACCCCACAAACTAACAGCAACGCTACGTCCACTGAAGACAAAGCTGCGCAGCGTAGGGCACGCGACGCTGAGCGCAAAACGCTTGAAGCGAGCGGCAGACCCTGAACTACGGCAACGAGAAGCGGCGTCCATTCGTCAACGTCGAGCGGCGGATGCTGAACTACGAGCAACCTGAAGCAGCGGCGGTTCGAGAACGTCGAGCAGCAGAACCTGAGGTTCGGGACCGTGAAGTTCAACGTAAACGTACGAAGCGAGCGGCAGGAACCCGACCTTCGAGAACGGGCAGCTGCGTTGGTTCGAGAACGTCGAGCAGCAGAACCTGAGGTTCGGGACCGTGAAGTTCCAACGTAAACGTACGATAGCCAGCGGCGGAACTCCAAGTTAACAACGTTACTAACACATCGTTACTAACACCGTTAATAACACCGTTAATAATCGATCCGCGATGCTCCGCTATCACCCCATGGTTCCTCTCGGGAAGATGGTGTAATTTTTATTTTACAGTATTGTGGATGAAACACATTGCCCACACCTTTCTAAACAAACGCTTTTCTTGGAAACCACTTTGCGAATGATTGCTGCCTGATTTATTCCGAAACTGCATACTAGAGCCAGCTGGACCTCGTCTAATATTTAACCCGATTGTCACACTATTGGGACGAGTGATCACCTCGAGATGCCATATTTGGCACACATTTGGAGCAGTGTCAAGACATATCTTTTATCGACAAGAAACCTCGAAAAAACTAGGAGAGAATCATTGATAACATACTCATACAACAGGTGAGCCTGGTGACAATTATGATATTGATTACTTCGAGACTGTGCTTTCTGTCCTTTTTTTTACCTTTTCCTCAGTCTCGTGGTGTTTTAAAGAGAGAAGCATCTTTGGTGCACCTACGTTTGTCACTGAAAATGTTTCAGATTCAAATTCCTAACACCACAATGTAGATTGATATGAATGTTCTTGTTTCTGCTAGACTTTTCCCTCCAAAAAAGATAATATAGAGCAATATGCTTTCTTAACTACAATAAAACAGAATGCCGGTTTTCGTCAAAAAACAAACAAACAAGATTTGCATTACCGATATCATAATCATAATTTGTATTGGGGAAATGATGGTGATAATAAATATAACTTTGCAGCATCGCACATAAAGTTATATAATACAAAACTGCACCACGTGCTACAGGCCCATTAATATGTACTCAGGAAAAAGCTTCTTCGAATGTGCAGCCTTTCGTGTTTTTAGGACCATCTCGAACTTACTCGTTATATAACCGTTAAAATAATTTTACTTGCTTCTTTTAAAATACGTAACAGGTTCTTACAATGTTATTTAAAAAAATTTCAAAGCATTCTCCATCTGACTTTTTGTAAAGAACTGATGATTTCAAAAGTTTGTAAATAACTTTTCACGTGACGATCGTAAACTGTATTCAGATGACTGCATTTCGTTTTTGTACTTGAAGAACATTCACCAACTAAAACAGGTAGAAGATAAAAAAAGACAAGTAGGCATATAATTTAGCACAATTACGTTTGCGAAAATCAAAGTTTAGGGAATAGAGGTACTGTTCAAGGACAAATCTAGCGGAGGATGCCTAGATTCAAAAGACTATTTTGCATGGCCCGAACATGATAATACTGTGAAAAACAACATTGGTTCCAAAATTCAAACTGGCATTACTACATGACTGGTGGGGAGACCTCGTGTTCCTTTTATTTCCATCGTTGCTGTAGACAGTTTCGATTACCCCACATATGCAACCTATCGGCAAGTGTTCAGTACTATACTCCGCGACAACTTTTCTTGTCGATTTCCGGGGAAGGGAATCCCGCGCACAGCTTTATGCAGCGCTCAAAATGGAAGAAGGAACGCGTGCCTCTACCTTCCTCTGCATTTCAAAAAAAATGGTTTCGTGGAGTTAAATACCCAAGTTTTACCGTCACATACACATCCTTATTTATATCACGATATTTAAATGCTTAGGTCACCCCGTTCGAGACTATGACGACGTCAAAGTTGAAGGAAATTCCAACATGACCTCCCCAAAAGCGATGAACAGCGATTGTGTTGGGAAGACCAGCAAAAACGTAAGTTCCTTGTTTTATTTCGTGGATAATTCTTTACGGTTTGGTTCTTCTAACGTACCGTTTACAAGAAATTTTAGATGTATGATCTCGAATACACTGTACCAAATCTGATGTTTAGAATCAAGCCCTCACATCTGCTATAATTCCTCTATTGAAAAAACAACAAACAAACATCAAGATTAAAGAAACAGCTCAATTGGGAGCGTTGGATTAACGTACGACAATTTTACCGCTCTCAGCGATATATTTAAAGCTAGTGTTTGCGAACGCTATGCCAGAGAGTTTTAGCGTTTGTCCGCCGCCACGCGAAATTCCAAGAATCTCGCGCTTGCAACGCCACCAAGAGATTTGCAATTTTTATTTTACAGACAAAATGTCGTATACCTTGAGAAAAAAAACGGTTTTTGGTCCAGAGAAACATTTTATATTTGTTTAAACATGAGAATGCGACGCGAGTAGTCGACCGGTCGTATTCGCTTGTGTCGCCTCGGCAAGAGAGGTCTTGTGTACTGACCGTCGCTCACTATACCTTCGCCAAGAAATGTTCGCGCGTCGCAAGCATCCAGTTTCCGAAGATCGTTGCCAAACCGAGTGCACTGTCGTCCCATATTGAAAATCGCAGTCGCGAGGATGCCACCGACGTCGCGCCTAAGACGCCGACGCATACATGCTCCTGAGAAGCGCAATTTGTTAACTGTGCTCGTCTTGGCTTTAGCCAACTTCTCATCACGAATCCTCCTTGGAGGAACGCAAATACTCTTTGCGTACGCACAAAATTGTTCAAAAAATAGCGTAGGCTAAAATAGCGCACGCAAAACACAAAATGTGGTTAGCGTTCGGCGCATGCGCAGCGGGGATGACGCTATTCGTTGCGTACGCAAAGCTTTAGTGTGCGCTGTTCTAAAACTCCCTAATGTTACTGTTTTCCTCAGACCCGGGGTTTTGTAGCGTGAGCTACACTGGCCGAGGTTGAGCGGTTTTGCGTGGTTCGCATAATGAGCCGTGATCCGTCCTGCGCAAGCGCGAGGACTAGTGACGTCACACGGCGCACAGCTGGCGCGCCGGAGGCGCCGCCGCCGCGCGCTCCGCCGCCGCCGCGCGCGCCTCGCCGGTCTGCGCATGCGCGAGGTGCAGTGACGTCACACGGCGCACAGCTGGCGCGCCGGAGCCGCCGGCGCCGCGCGCTCCGCCACCACCGCGCGCGCCTCGCCGGTCTGCACATTCTAGAGGAGTGACGTCATAGCCGCGGCAGACGCACTGGCGCCGCCGCGTGCCCAGCTGTCCGCCTCCGTTGCGCAGTAGCCAAGTCTGACGCTGCACCGGAGCCGCTTGATAGCGCCTCTCATTTTGTGCGCATAAGCTCAAGCTACGTATATCCTGGCATAGCCGAGCTAAGCCACCGCAATTTTTTTCAAATATGACTTGTCACCAGCTCCCGTGTTGTTTAGGTATTTTATAATTAATTACTTCCTCGTATTGAATGTATTGCCGAAAAAATAAATAGAGAAACAAATCGACAGACCGACACACCAACATACAGACATAGATTATGATATGGATGGATAAAAAGATTAATCATAATATCAACATTTTATTCAACATCCATACATATACACATATTCAACATACGTACATAACTACAGAAGAAAAAAAAACTGTCTGGGCAGTTTGACTGGTCTTGAGCCCCTTGTAAACTCACAACGGAGACGAAAAACAGACAGAAAAAAACACAAAAACATTAGATATACTTAATTACACGTACACATGAATATATACCTAAATGCACACATATACGCAATGAGGCAATTTCCCTCAGGTTGTTTTGAATGTTTTGAATTGGTTGTAGTTTTTGTAGAATGCGTACGATGATGAGGAAAATTATGCTGCTCTCCTTAGGTGAGCCACAAATAAAACTTCCATCAGGAAGAAAACAAGAGATTAAATAAGAACTTTTTTGTTTCTGAAAGAAAATAGTTTTGCATACTCACGTGTACTAGTGAATATAATATCAATATTCGAATGCAAGAAGGTATTCAGTAAAATTTGCAGGGTCCTTTTATTAATTTGAAGTACATAATCCGGGTGACAAATTTCAATTACACAAAAGGTTGAATTACGAGAGAGTATGTTAATGCAGTTTTTCGAAGCTATGCCAAGCCTAATAGAACGCTATGCATATCCGAGTATGTGTTTTTATATTGAACGCTTATCCTGTATTCGTATTGTACGGGTATTTGTAAAAACCCCAGTTTCTCAAAAACAAATTTCGAAGCGAAAGATATATGGTTACTTACATGCAAGCCTTAATGCTCTTTCTTGTAGTACAAATATTTTATGTAGATTTGTTTTTCTGGTAGTACCCGAGGATGTGTTTGTGCGGTAGTATCGAAACATTATAATCGCAATTGCAATAAGACATGAAAAGAGCTCAATAAACTAAAGGAACACAATTAAATTCTAAAAGTGTAGAAGTTTATTTTTTCTTAAATTTGATTAGGATTTTTTTAACTTGTACTAATAGTGCTAAATATGCTTCAAATAAATAGAAACCTAAATAAATCCAGAGCTCTTCTTCCAGGTCCAAGATGCCGTCGCCAAGATCCTAAACTCAGGCATGCTAAATGTAAATATTGGTGGTGACCACACTATGTCTATTGGAACCGTTATTGCTCACGCGATGGCCGTAGATTCTGACATCTCTCTTCTCTGGGTTGACGCCCACAGCGACATTAATACACCTCTCTCCAGCTCAAGTGGTAAGATGCATTTTATTATAAAATCAACAACTGAATTCCAGCAGATTTTTACATAAAATATTGAGTTTTTTTTAGTACACTTTTGCTACATTATGGTTTCTTTTACATCAAACAATACCGCATAAAAAATACGCTCTTGAAACGCCGCACACAGATTTGTTCGACTTGGCGTTAAGTTCCGAGGTAAAGTGGCGCAAGCTACCTCCTAATAAAATGCTTATACCTATACATCTAATATTCCCTCCGTAACGAGCGGATTAATCATAGTGCCTGGGCGACACCACGAAAATGACGCGTTTCACAGTATGCCCTATGTAAAATGGCATTATATGCACATAAACATAACTCCATATTTGTATTTCAGACAAACGTTTCTGTTTGTTACTATCTTGACTCTGAATATGTAATTAATATTTTGTTGCTTCGTTTACGTTTTTGTCTCCTGCACAACTTTATGTCGCATGAACTAATCAGGATGAATATTTTATTTTGAACTAATATAAAATACAAATGTTGCACCTTACATTTCATGAAAGTGGTATATGGTCAAAGAATGGATGTTCTATCCCAGTTTCGTTATGAGGAAGAATTGTTTTGGGTGTTTTGCTTGTAAATCAGAGCGATAATATGCCTGTTTCTAGATGCAAGATTTCTGGGCAACAATGTAGTGAGAACTCGCGTTTTAAGAAGGGCCTGCATTAAGTTAATTTTAATTCAATGACAATAATAAGCGACCAAATGTTGTCAGAGCACCTTGAGATGGGAATCGGTTATGTTGAAAATCATACTTTGATCTTTCTCAGCCCACTTGCGTTTTATAATTGATATAATTTTTATTTAGTAACCCTATGATTTTATTGATTCTCAAGACACTGCTCTAAACAAAGTAAAATGCGGACAATAAATTTTTTTATTAAGCGATACCAAGTGTCTTACCCTTAACCCTTTAACACCCTAGCTTTTTGGCGATCACATTACTTTTAAGTTTTTCGTAACTAGGGCACATACATGGAATGCCTGTAGCATTTCTTCTTTACGAAATGGAGCCGTTCTTGACGAAGCCCGAGGGTATGGAATGGATTCAACCCTGGTAAGCCATAGCTTTTGTTTTTTACGTCATAATTCTATTTGGGTAAACACTTCAGGAAAACCGCAGATTTGATTTCATACTAAAATGTTCAAATAAGTACAGTTTAATAAATTCAATCATACACATCTTGCAAAAATGCATAAAGATAGAGTAATTACAAATTAATTGATAAGTGATATTGTCAGATGAGTTAAGAGAACTTATAAGAAACAGACATATAAAACCATTGTCTCAAATCCCCTAATGGTCGCATATTCCTTGCTCCCCTTTACGTCTGAATATAGACCAACATCACTATTTTTGTATGTTAATAACACTACATATCATTAGCATCTTTTAATAAAAATAATTATACACACTAAATAAAGGTCCATTCACGCAAAACTAAGACGCGAGTCAAGAGTTGTGATTTTTCCTTGTTTTTCTATTAAAAAGTGCCGTATCTTCGGGGAAGACAACGGTGGGGGATGACGTCTCGGTGCACAATTTATCCGGCGACGCTCGCGCGTGAGCCAGTCAGCTAGTTATTGGACCTGACGTGTCGCCTTTTTACGGTTAGGGCTTGTTTTGCTCTTCTTTATTTTTGATCCACAAGTGTCGGGTAAAGGCGCAGCAGCGGTCGGCGGGTGTGCTCCGATTTAAACTTGCTTGGAAGCCTTTCGATGTCAAGACTGTGAGCATTGCTTGACCTGTGCGACGCCGTGCAGTAATCATTCATGATTCACGCGAAAGCAGCCATCAAACCTTAACCTTGGCATCGTGTTCCTGCGGTACGGCCGTCACCCCCAACGTGATTTGTGTATTCTTTGTTTGCACTAACGACTACGGAATACAACCGCTCCCCTTCGAAAGCAGTATTATACAAGCTGTGTCCAGCGCTATCAAAGGTACAGAAGCACTGGTGTTTCTCCGCGCTACGCGTTCTTTGCATCTTGGTTTGCTCAATAACACGCGTCAAAAGTGTCCTTTCTATACCGTTTAAGGCTGCCCACTCGGGATCGTGACTCCCGCAACGCTGCATACCACTTTACTTTAATCGTACTATAAATATCTAATTCTAATACGGTGTTCAATCACTAAAGGCGGTCATGTCGCAGCGCATGTCCGATCACGAAAGACCGCTAAGAATGCACAAAGCGAACGAATAAAAAAAATGCGTGTTCTCTGGACAAACGCGACATATCTCGAGACGACGCCGACAATGGCAGGGTTGGCAACTCCTGTGTCGCAACCTTTTTTTTTTTTTTGCAAGGCGGTGTTTACGTTGACAAAGAGGTTTTTTTTTCTGTGTAAACGCGCTTTATGTGTTGACAAACAACCATGCAGATGTCGTCACATAAAAAGCACGTGGGCACAATGCACGTGTCGGAAGCAGAATAACGGTGTGACGTGACAAATATGGGTGTGTTAGATGTGACTAGGAGGCCTATTTAAGATATTTTCTAACAGCTCTAATGTTAACCAGGTGCTCATAAACCACGATATCAAAAATATTTTTTTTAAAGATTGTATGAGGAGACAATATAAAACACTATAATACGCAAAACGTCACTAATTTACAGCTGAATATTCTTTCAGTGTTCGAAAAGAACAATTTTGCCTACATTGCC
Organism: Ixodes ricinus; assembly: GCA_037355805.1. Classification (NCBI taxonomy): domain Eukaryota; kingdom Metazoa; phylum Arthropoda; class Arachnida; order Ixodida; family Ixodidae; genus Ixodes; species Ixodes ricinus. The sequence goes on along the minus strand of JAZHYW010058889.1, from coordinate 22,005 downwards.
CTGAGAGAAATTGACCCTTACGAAAGGTAATCTGAACTTTGTTTCTTGTCAATATGATTGTTCATAGTTTAAAGGGTTTCACTTTTCCTTTGTCTCTGTGTGTGTGTGTGTGTGGGGGGGGGGGGGGGTAAGAACCGATATACCCAAACAAATCAACTTTTGAGACGACGCTTTACGAAAATGGGAGAAAAATGAAAACTACATTTAGAGCTAATCTTGAAATTGAAAATCCCATGCTGCATAGAAAAAATCTAACATTTAACCAATCTTATTTTTGTTCCCTCAAAACAGAGCCCGCGCTGAACTGTACGCGAGGCAGATTTTTTCTTTGGAACCACACCCCTTATGTCGCTTCCATCTCTTTTCCTACTGGGAAGTTTTCCATGTACTCTGGGCATCCCAGTGTTTCCTAGAGGTCGGGCAATCTTATTCCCGTGTCGTGCGTTGTTCGATATGATCCCCGATAAGCGTAGATTTGTTTTCCGACAAGAACTATTGACAACAATAACACCAATTCTTGGGAAATATAAAAGCCGAACAAAAACTCAAAGGAAAAAAGCAAAAAAATAAGAATATAAATAAAGCAGTAACGAAAATTCGTTACCCCCTACTGATGTTTTACATTGCTTGCAATGGCTGCACGCCTGCGTCCCCGTTAAATCTAGTACTTTCGTGTATCTATGCGTTTTTTATGTGCTCTAATGGAAAAATGTTTTTTTGTAACAATTGACATAGCTGACATATTTCAAGCAATGTAATTACAAACCGCAAGCTTAATTCAAACGCGACCGGTGTGCCGTAGTTTCAACACACTGATCCCAGTTCAACAAGACTGATGGAAGCATCCTAAATATAGCCTACATGTCGAACTCCGATTTATTCAAGGAACAATAAAAAATGATAATCGAACATATAGTTGGAGAAGTGTACAAGAAAGAGGTTTTCGCGGTAGCCGTTTGTAATCCAGGATTCAGTGAACAATCTTTTGCACCCATAGATAGCGAGCTATAGGCACATAATTTGCAGGTATTTCATGGATAAGCTGGGAATAACAATCTACAGTATGGAAGACGTCGACCGCATTGGCATCACCGAAGTTATTCGACTGGTGCTCAGGCAAATAAACCCCAGGTATGTATATTAGGAGCATACATTTTACAAAATATTTACTTGGTTTTAATCGTAGATTAGTTCACTATTTGCAAATTTGATAACTCTACGTTTATGAAACGTTGCGTTGCAATGAGAATTCCGGAGTAAGTGATTATTGGAAACCATATTCACGGAAGTCTATAGTTACTACGTACTTTCGCGAAATTATTCACCAAAAATACGCGTGCAGTTCACTTCACTGGCATAGTTCACGTGCCTTTTGCCATTTACACTGCAGTTACAGGCTATCAAATGCAGTGCATGGCGAGTTCCTAATATCTTCGTATGGTTCTATAACTAGAAATGGCGCGGCATTACCTGATAATAATACTGAATAAAAATTACAAAGCAGGGAGGGTGAATACAGTTGGTCACAGCGTTAGTTGCTTAAGCTGTCAGTAACTGAAATGTTTGTATGTAAAAAAATTCGTCTCTGTGCTATATAATAAATTATGTAAGCGTCACTCAGCCTCCATAAGGTGTTATATAATGTTAATGTTTTGACAATGAGAATAAGACGCAAACGAATGAGGCTACACTACGTTTAAACTGACAAAGCTATGAACTAAACAGGACTTTAATTCATAGACTATTTTTTTATTATCACCAACCTTTGGTATGATCAGTAGATTAAATGCATACCTTAAGCAATTGACGCAGACTTTATTTATACGCAGCAGTAACGCCATTCCTCTCCCGAACATGTCTCCATGACAGGCTACTTCACGAAAATCTAATGGTTTTCCGACGTTTTTGCGTATTTGGATCGGCTGGACGCTCGCAACGTCGGGGGATATTTACATTAATTTTGGTAGGGTAGTTTGCGCCATCTATTGTCTTGAACAGCCTTAGAGATAGCGCAAACTTCGAAAAAAGCTGTCTGTGCTGTCATGCAAAATCCGGAATTTAGATTCGTCAAATGAGCGGAGTAGAATGTATTCTCTCAGTAAAGTATTGGTTTTCACTTTGTGCGGAACGCCGTCCCTTTTGAGCAAAGGCAACGACCTAATCTCGACATAACATCAATACTCAAGGAAACCTGTGGTTCCTTGCGTTATGCTCAATCTAATGTACACTGTGCCACACTGTTAGCGCGAACACGACTTAGACGCCTTTTAGCATTTTACTTCGAAGGAGTAGAAGCGGGCTTCGAAATTTTACATTTAGGTAATACACCAACTGAGCAACGTATACCGCCATGGCAGTTTTGATGACAATCCTTTATTACTTAAAGAAAAAAGAAAAACAAGTGAAAGCCGTTTACAACTCCCTGTAACGCCGAATTAGAGCGCAGCTCTTGAGGAGGATGGAAGGGTACTGAAGGAAGGCTATAACAATCATCCTCCTCCTCCTCCTTCTCCTCCTCCTCCTCATTCTTCAATCTCCCCCGGGGGGGGTCATATGACCTCGGGGGGAGGAGGGGTTCCCGGGAACTCGGGGAGGGAGGTCACATGACCTGGGGAGTCACGTGACCTGTGGCACGTGACCCCCCTCCCCCAAGGTCACGTGACTCCGGGGAGCTCGCGCGGCGCATTATGGGACATTTCCCATAATTAACCGCGCGGTTACGCCGACGGCAATACCGACAACGACGGCGACACCGACGCCGACGGCGACACCGACGCCGACGGCGACACCGACGCCGACGCCGCTCAAGTCAGAAACGGGCGCCTAAGGCCTCATTCACACAGCCGTTTTTTTCCCCGGCCCGGCGAAAGCGCCGGCCGTCCTTTCCGCCGGAGGAGAGGGTGTTGGGGCTGGTTTTCAACCGAAATCGGGCCGCCGGACCTGAAATGGGCCGAACGAGGATGCTCAACGTCCCCGGCACCGGCGAGAGACCGGGAACGCCGGCGACCCGCCCCATCGAGGGAAGGTCAATCACAAAATAGGAAACTTTCGCTGAATCTGGCGGACTCTCGAAAAGTTGGGTGACCATGCGCACGGCCGCGGCAGGAGGAATTGACCATACTGTGCCCCACTGACGAAGCCAACAAAGCTCTTTTCGGGAAGGAAGGAGGCCAGCGAGACGACGGGTGCATTGTGTGATGTTTACGGCTCTTGAACAACGGGCATACAGAGAATTGGATTTACCGCTGAGCTGCTGCTCGAAATGGTGAGACCACATCGGCTCCTTTGCAATAGACGTAAATGCGATTTTAAGGAAGAGCAGCCGAAGAAAAAAATACGGTCGCCAATCATCGGGGACGAAATGCGGCGTAAGGAGTGATTGATGTGAAACGTGTTCACGGTGGGACTTGTCGTTTTTGTTTCGAAACGTAGAGACAAATAAAATGTTTTGAAACATGCAAGATCGTTATCGGTGACCCAAATGCAAGCTCCAAGAAACAAAACAGCTGTGGCGGCGGCCGTCGACGCCGATAGTCCGCTACATTTGGTAGTCGACGCCGCCACAAAGCAGCCACAAATACGGGATTACAAGATTGGTAGTTGAGATCGAGGGAAGTGTGAAATTGCGCACGAAATAGTAGGTTATAGCAGTCATACAATTTTACGGGATACAAATGTTCGACGTGGAATTAGAAAGGTGCAGAAAGATTTCTAGGCTAGGTGGCGCAAGCTACCGTGCAATATAAGGGGACACAGCCGCCAGCTTTCATCTATACCTATACACCAACTCATGTTTACAAACAAACCGGAGCGCCCCTAGCGGACGCCACCGGCGCCGCGCATGCGCATGGGGGTGTGGGCAACAAGCTTGCCGTCGCCCATAAACACACCATTGAAATGCGATGTTGTCGGCGTCCGTGTGAGTCCCACTGCCCTTTTTTCACGTTCGAATTGTTGGTTGTACATCTTCCCGGCGATGTCTGACTATCTTGAGCCGCGTCAGCGATATTACCGAGGCTCGTTACAGCGCAAAACATCGCGTGAATAATGTGACATGTGGCGATTCATTCCGCGTGGACGCCGCAGAATGTACGCTAAAGCCTGATTCGCATGATGAGATTTCACTCGCAATTTTCAGTCGCGACGCCGCTCGGGCTGGAAAAGCGTGAACCGTAGCTGAGATGGTCGACGTTCATACTGAAAATCGCAAGCAGAATCGGACCAACTGAATTAGGCATAAAAAGTCCTTGATGGTCACTGGTAACAATGATCAACATCTCCTTGTATCTACTGTTTACATTGAACCTGCTTACCAACCTTCAAATTTAAGTCTTTTGAGGCCTGCACTTACTTCTTATCGCAAGTACCGGGCCAACATTTGGTTTACGGAACGGCGTCGTCTAAGAGAGCAGACGACAAGCAGAAACGTTTGAAAGAGCAGACGAAAGTTCGAACAATCAGGCGGCCGTTTGAAGTTGAAGACGCACTGAACGTAGTCCGCAGGTGATCCGCACAACTTGACGGTTTTTTGGCGTTCATGTTGGAACAAAACAAATAAATCTGATGACCACAAGTACCCTTGAATTCAACCCAAAGCGCTTCCCGCCCAAGCAGTCGTTGTACGACGGCGTCTGTTTTTCCCTTTTCACGGCACATATCCAGATTCTCGGACGAACCAAGCACGTCAAAACTGACCTTCAAACCTTTCTCGACACTTCTGGTACAGCCCTAGTCGCGGCGTTTTGACGAGAAGGCAGGTTTTTGCCTGGTTAATTTCAAAACAACGCAGGAATACACGTCTGGCATGGGGACTTCTGCCCACAGCCCCAGACCGGAAGTGCGACTGACGCGCCACCACCGCGCCGTGACGTCACAGAGATGAGTTTTCGCCGGGACGGGGCGAGGCGCCGGCTGTGTGAATGAGGCCTAAGAGCTGCGCTCTAAAACCTGCGATGCCTTGTTCGCGTTTACTGTCGTCGCCGAGTGTATCAGACGAGGAAATGGAGATTTCCGAAGCCAGCAGCGGGGGCAAGACGGAACATTGTAACATCATATTTATTTGCATATCTAGAGGTTTTCTTTATATTTCGACCACTCTAATTTTGCGATATTGCAATGTCTCACGACAGATCAAGCCGAAAAACAACAAAAAATAGCTCACTCGAAAGAAAATGTGTATCAATGCTCAATAATCCGTGATCTTCCTTTTACAGAAGAACAAGATCACTCCACGTCAGTTTCGACATTGACTCGATTGATAAGCTTATTGTTCCGAGCACCGGAACTCCTGGTAATGTACTGTCAGTTTGCATCTATTTGGCCTATTGTTCATGTGAATAACTTACACTTGTTCACAGAATATCCCAAAACATCTGAATATTTAAGATGCAGCAAAGTTTGACGAACGCCATCCTAAGACTTGTTTGGTTTCCTGTGGTTAATTTTGGGATTGGCTGTTATGCTTTTTTATATTAAATGTTACATAAAACTTGGGAGATTCTATTACAGAAACGCATTCCTTATGTAATCGCCTCTGTTCTGCGTAGACTCAGTCTAAAAGCGACACCTTAAAACCAAATAAACTTGAAATGCGCTGACACCGTTTCACGAAAATAATCTTCTCATAAGGAGAACAAGAGGGACAAATGACAAACACAATATTACTATTTGATTTTGTATTTCGTTTCTTTTTTCCTCTTCTCCAAAAGTTATTTTTGTCATTCTTGTCCAGCTCACTTGCACCTATGCATTATCACTATAACCGTTTCACCACTGCAGGTGATCGTGGCGCAGTTTGAGTATTGGAAATGAAAATTTGGTTATGTGAGATATTTGGCTCAATATAAATATAAGTGTGCCACAAATATGCTCGATATTGAATATTTCTCTTAACTTGTTGGGACGTTCCCCTGCAGTACGTTCTACATCCGAACCTATTTGCATATGCAGTCCCAATTATTACAGTATTCTTAAATATTGATCACACACGTGTGAAGTGCCTTTTTCCCCTTAAATTCAAAACGATTATTGATTATCCATTATTTATTGTTTCATTACTAAAAAGTGCACGCGCCGAAGTATAAAACAATATGGCACAATACATATATGAGTGATACGCGCGTTTCCAAAACATGATGAGGGAGAGCAAAACGTTGTGATTATTGTGAAGAGCCAAGTCCATGTGTAAACTGATCATTGAACTGCAGAAGCATATGTCGGACTTTGGCGAAACATAACTTGAGCAAAAAGTGTATAATATTAAACCGAAGACTAATGTCTGCAAATATTATTTTTATGGCTAAAAGATGGAGTAAATCGTTCATCATCTTCCAATAGGGTAAGAATATCGAATAATATATTAAAATCCTGTTTCTTTCTGGAACCATCAAGCAATTTTCCGTTTGCCTGGATGGTGAGAAGAAGCAGTGTTAGTTTTGGGCTGCTCTGTTTGCCTCTAGGTGAGGTTTTCTGAAGCATTGGGTTCATGTTGCCTACGTACTGCTCTTTCCAGCTTACGTTTCTCACAGTTGATGTGCAGTCTTAGTGACAGACACGGCCTTGGCCTTTGCCGATCTGTAATTCAGAATGAAGAGTTCAGGCTCGCAAGTTCTATCTTTAAAGCATAGCCGATCCGATGCCCTTACTACTTTGCTAAAGGATATGCATTCAATAACTCAAGAAAAGTAATATAGAAAACGGTATTGATCTTCTGATGTCACTTTCCTTGCAGTAATTGGTGGTCTCTCGATGAGAGAAGCGCTGGTTATAGCGGAAGAGGTACACAGATCTGGTAAGGCTCTGTTTATCTATCCACAGCCTATCCCCTTGATAATACACATGCGCTTTAATTACGTTGATCAAACAAAATTCCACATCTACGTTTAAGATTATAATGGCCAATCCAAGAACGCGCGGTTGAGGAAATGGTTGAGCCTTTATAGTAAAACTATCAACATAACTCCTACCCTTTTGGGATGTCAATGTGTAAACAAAATAAGGCACTTTTTGTCTGCCAGTGTGCATCAAACTCTGTCAAGGAGGCCTCTAGTTTTTGTTTGTTTTGAGGTCGCCAACCTATACTATGTGCTCAAGGTCAAAACAAACCACGATTCTTTACACGCGCTCCTACAGTTCTTTGTAATAAAAAACCTGGTTATATTTTTTTAATTGAGAGAATAATGTCCCAAATGATAATTGAGGAGTTGACCAATGACTGAAAACAGTCAAAACATTTATTGGGGCGAACTTGTGCCGAAAACAAAATAGAACAAGGCTAGAGTTGCACGTGGCGGTGGCGGCGTAACAGCAGGATTGAGCGCTGGGGCGAGACTCACTTGTACGGCGCGGTGTTGAATTCTTTTATGCCTTCCAAGGGAGCCTAGAATATTCTTCCTCGATCGTTCCTTAACTATGCATTCTAATCATGGCCAAGCTAGATGGTTCTTCAACCTTCTCGAATCTTCTACCTCCATCAAGAAAGTTAAAAACCAAACGCAGTGCCGAGAATAGAATCCGAGCCGCGTGCGTGAACTACGTAAACGGGAGGTATCACTCCTCTCTTAAGAAAAAAAAAAAACGTATTGTTCCGATGCAATACGAAACAAAAAAGTCAAATAAAAAAGAACAATAAATTGAAGGGCCACCTGAAACACGAAAATGTCCGCAGTCCTATCGAGTGCAAAATTGCGTGATTCGAACGATGTTAACTGCCACGGGTCGCGCTCGGCGTCGTGATGAAACGCTTGTGTTCCGTCGCGTACCACCTCGTAGTTGAGATCTCCCAGGCAGCAAAGTTTCTAGTAAGGATCCAAGGAACGCTTTAGGAGCTTTTCGTTGAGGACCCGTCATCGTATAGGTATTCGCACCCACACCCAGTATCCAGGTTGAAAGTTGATGCCGAGACGACGAATGTTGTACGGGTGAGCATCGGCACGTTGTTGCTCTTCTAACCGGAGCCTGATGGGCCTTTGAACTTCCTCGTCCCTTTGGGTGACGTGACGATTTTAAAGTCGTTGTTGTAATCGTCGTCCGGTTTGTGGGGCAGCATTGCGTCCAGTATTGTCGTTACTTTGCAACCATGACCCGGCTGCGTTGGCAAACGTTCAATGCACGTTTAGTGCTGTACGTCGACGTACATTGCGATCATGTCAGCAATGGTCTTGTTTAGCTGCTCCGTCAGCACTTTGGTCTACGGGTGGAAAACAGTGGTTCCACGGTGGTTTGTGAAGCTAAATCGCAACATTTTTTGAGTCAGTTGCGCCAAGAGCGACGACCATTGATCTGTGATCAGCACTTCGAGAGCGTTCTGCCGGAGCACGATGGATTCAACAAAGAACTTGGCAACTTCAACAGCTGTCCCTGACGGAAGAGCTTTCGTCTCGGCGTACCAGTTCAGATAATCGGTAGCGACGATTATTCTGCGGTTTCCCATCGTCGACTGTGGGAAGGGATCAAGCAAATCAATTCCGATCTGCTGGGAGGGCACAGTTGTGGGAGTAATCGGTTGCAAGACTCCAGCTGGCTTCGTCAGTGGTTTCTCGCGCGGTTGACACACGTGGCACAATCGGACGTAGAGATGGACTTTCTTCGGGAGCTTCGGCCAAGAGCACTTTTTGCGAATCCTTGCAAGCATTCTGCTGTATCACAGGTGTTCAGCCGTAGGGTCATCATGGCAGGCTTAGAACACTTCCGCTCGAAGATTTGTGGGGCTTACCAACAGCAAGGTCGCGTTGTTGTCGCCAAAGTTTTCTTTGTAGAGTATACTTTGATGAGCGCCAAAGTTTGAGAGGGCTCGTGCCAATACTCGTGGAAGTGCATTCCCTTGTCCCTCCAGGTGTCGACGAGCGCGCTCAACTCATGGTCGTTTCGTTGTCGTGCTGCTATGTTGCTGCCGTTCACTGGGTCAAGAAAAAACTTCGTCGACGCCGCCGTAGCCGCTGCGCTAGGCCGCCAACTCCACAGGTACCCTCGATAAAAAGCCGGCGTCACTGTGATAAAGGACGGACTTGTCGACCACGGTCATGTCAAATTCTTAGGGTCGGAAACACCACCATGCGAAACGTCCTGATTGGTCCTTCAGGTTCGCAAGCCAGCAGAGCGATTGGTTGTCTGTAACCACGCCGAAAAAAGTTTCCTTACAGGTACGGACGAAACCTTGCTATCATACAGACGACTGCAAGTCATTCCTTCGGCTTCGTGGAATACTTGCTTTTCGCCTTTGACAGCGTACAATTAGCGTAGACGACTACTCGCTATGTACCCTCTCGCCGCTGGACGAGTACCGCACCCAGTTTTGTGTTTCTGGCGCCCGTGTGAATTTCCGCTTTCGTAGACTGGGCGAAGTTCTTATCTGATAGACGGAGACATACGGCTACGACGGATGTTTTCGCAGGATCAAGGGTGTACACTTTTGCGGTTCATAACGGGGCCCAGGAACTTCAATTCACCGTAAGCAACCTGACATTTTGTTGAATTGAGTGTGAGTCCAGCCATCTTGATTACCTGAACCACAGCTCGAAGCCGTCTCAGGTGCTCGTCGAAATCTCGAGAAAATGTTACAACATCGTGGAAGCAGACGAGAGAGCAATGTTATTTCAGGCCAGCCACCACCGTCTCTATGACATGTTGAAAGATTGCTGGTGTTGTACAAAGTCCAAAAGGCATCACTTTAAACTCGTACAGCTCATCGGGCGTGACGAAGGCAGTCTTCTCATGGTCTCGTTTATCGACTTCTATCTGCCACTAGCCACTCTTCAAGTCCATCGACAACAGGTACTGAGAGTGCCGCAGGCGCTCGAAAGTATCGTCTTTCCGGGGAAGCGGATAGACGTCTTTCTTTGTTACCTCGTTTAGTCGACTGTAGCCTAAGCCGAATCTCAAGGTTCTGTCCTTCTTCTTTACCAGGACGACTCGGGAAGGCCACGGACCGCTTGACGGCTGGAGGATCTGGTCATAGAGAATTTCTTATAGCCTGGTCTCAGATGAGTTCCCTCTCTTTCATCGAAACCCGGTACGGCGACTAGTGGACAGGGTGTGCATCGTCGTCGGTAACGATGCCATGCTTCACAACCGATGTTTGGCTCACTTTCTACTCTGTAAAAAACAGTTCTGCAAGAAGGTCAATTTGTCACTGTCGTTTGGAGCTGGGATCTCAGGAGTGACGTCGAGATACGAGGGCGGTGTGGTCTTGTGCTCCGTTGGCGAAAATTTCTCTCAGATTGCACCGATTTCGGCCGCGCCCCGGAGGTCCTTGATGTTGCCGGATGTGGTGCCCTTCGTAAGGTGTTGAGCCTTCTGTCGAAAGTTTGGCGCAAACACTAGGGTACGTCCATTATTAAGCTCCGTCACGTCACAATCGACGCCGATACCCATTTCCAAAAGAAGTTGAACACGGCCTTCTAGCAGATCCTCGTCGGATGTGGCTGCAACAGTCTGGACGGCTACAAAACCACTTGATCGCGGCGGAAGGTTCACATGGTCGGCGAGGACGCGGATTGCGTCTAACATCAAGTCGTGTTGATCCGGCAGCAGTACACGCTTTCGCAGCGTGAGCTGGTTTGCTAGAGGGTTAATGATGGCGCCAACACTCGCACACAAACTCCACTCCAATAATAACGTCCCTCACACAGTCCTGTAAAACGACGAACATCAACGGGGAGGTTTCAGTATAAATCTCGACCAACACCTCCTAGACAGCTTTCTAGCCTGCGCGTCACTTGACATGACGTCATGTCCCGGAGGCCTGCACGGGCGCTGATTGGATTCGAGTGCCGCGTCAGCCTTCGCGTGGGACTATGATAGAAAACGAGTCCCACGCGAACGCTCACGCGGCACTCGCATCCAATCAGCGCCCGTGCAGGCCTCCGGGATGTGACATCATGTCACTTAATGCCCAGGCTTTGAAAGCTGTCTAGGAGGTGTTGTCTCGACACGAGCTGAGCGCTTTCCGGCGGGTGTGATGAGGTGCCTTCCGGCAGCTCGTATCTGCGGGTCTACCGGCGGCGTCGTAACTTTCCGAAGGTGGCGATAGACCGTCTCATTGAGAACCGAGTAGTCTGCTCCGGTGTCGATAAATGCCGTCGCGTCGTAGCCGTCGATAACTACATTAAAGGTGTTCGGCCAGTTGCAGTGGCGCTGTTCTGTGGCATATCGTAGCTAGAGTGGGAGCCCTGCGACGTTTTTGTGGGATCATTACTTTGTCGATGAACGGCAACTCCCCTTCCCGGGTTTGTCGCGGGAGGTGGAGTTCATCACTGCCGTTTTGAGTGGCTTTCTGAGTGGTTTAAAAGTTGGAATGCCTCTGATCGCGGCTTCGGGCATTTATCTGCCGTTTGGTGCGGCTGATGACGTCGGCTCGCCACATAGGAGAGATAATGCTTTCGCATTTATATTGCACGAGGCGGCGCATGACTGAAAAAAACCAAACAGTTAATAGGGCAAACTTGTACCAAAAACACAAAAGAAGAAGGCTAACGTCGCAGGCTTCGATGGCGTCGCACAGCAGAATCAAGCCCTGGAGCGAGACTCGCTCGTTTGGCGCGGTGGTCAAGGGCAACACAGGTCAGAAGTTTTAAATTTGAGATTACGGCTGTTTTCAAATAAAGCGGTGGCTCTAAACTACAAGGTATTTTCGTTTTCTCGATACTATGCAGCTTTGTAGATACCACGGTTGAAAGTTTGGTTTCGGACGTCTTTGCCAAAAGCGAATATATCTGCTTGAGGTTTGGCAACACTAATCATCAGCCGTACGGCCGCGATGTGACATCACTGTAGTGCTTCGGTACGTGGTACAACCAACGTTACTAGATTACCTCAGTTGTGGAACACCCGCGGAAGAGGGTACCCCCTCACTCACTTCAATCCGCCTGCCGCCGTTCGATGCGGCATCTAGATTTTTGTTTCATAACTGTGCGTTCAATAGAGCTTGCATACAGCAGAGCTGAAACGCTATCTAGACGCCGTGCTTTGAAACGTACGTATCCAGATTCCCATAGAATGCACTGCAGTTACCAAGCCAGCCGTCCGGCGGCGCGTCGAGCGACGCCAGGCGTGTCGTGGTGAGTGAGGGGGAGGGGGGTTTATTGTTCGTGCATGCAGCGTCTATGAGCAGTTGCGCAACTGAGCTAATCGAATAACGTTGGGTACAACCAATCAACAGGAACTCCACGCCGACGTGACGTCACAGCGATATGGCGCCTGTCTTCCTTGACTAAAAGCTCACACGCTTGCCGCCAACTGAAGAGGAGCTGGTAGCATCTTTAAAATAGGTTTTACTGGAAAACACGGCTCCACTGTGACGTAATACTTCGGCTGTGATTATATTTCGTGCCACCAAAGCGATACCAATAATTAATTTTGGTTTCGTTTTCGACCGGAGTTGCCCTGCCATCACTGGGAGCTTAGAATATACTTCCTCGATTGTTCTCGAACCCTGCATTCGAAACATGAATATGCTAGACGGTTCATCAAGCTTCACGAAACGTTTACTTACATCATACCATATAAAAACGACACGCAGTACCGAGAATTGAACCCGAGTTTCGTGCGTGTCAGCCAAGCGCGCTGCCAATCTGGCTGCGTAATCGCGCGGCCACGTTGTTTGATGACTGAGGGGGACTGAAGAAGTTTTAGGACGCGTCGTACTTTTGTTCCCGTTTTTCACCGGCGCCACCAGATGCCTCCACGGTGTTTGAGGCCGACGACGTCCGTCTGCTGCACTTGGAGTAAACACTTAGCAGCTGCAACAAAGCTTCGCACATGATTAACAGAACGTGGCAGTTCAACATGGCATATTTAGCAACGGGGTAAGTTACTGTCGTTATATAAGGCTATTGAAGGTTCAAATAAATAAATAAGGGGCTTTCGGCCGATATAATTTTCAGCGTTCGTGTGTATAGCGTGGGCTTTCTTTATTCCTGAAGCACAAACTCGTACGTGCTGCTAGGCGCTGGAATGGGAACCATTCAAGTGTATTCACAGCAGGCCCTCAGATTTAAGCACACTATCGGCTTTGTTAGAATGAAAAGAGCTATAAAATTACGTTATTGGCGTATTCTATTGAAAATAACACTTCTGAACTCCCGTGTTATGGGACACCCTTAGCGTTTCAAACCACTTCAGCCTATATAAACCCTCAGCACTACAAACCCCTTCAACCCGTCGGACCATCATACCTCAGCCCGTCAGGCCCTTCACCCTTTTAGACCCTTCAGCCTTTCAGTCGCTTCAGCCCTTCCACCCGTTACAAGCCCAAGTTTCTGTCAAACCAAAGACTAAAATTGTTGTTTAAAACGTTATTATAAATTTATTTCAGACATTGAGTTTACATGCATTCTGTGACTCAAAAGGTTTTGCATGAATGTTTCGTTGAACCCGGGCGCAAGCAGCTGTAGACGCAAGCAGCTGTAGACCAAATGGATACAACCGAGTCGCTAGTCGCAGAAAAATATATTTCAAGTTACTCTCAATGCCGTGTGTAAATTCCCTCGATTTACGGTAGTTCATCTAATAAAACGGAGCAGGTACATCACACGAATACGTACATACGCTGTGTACGTACTCCGTACACAGCGGCGGATGCTAGCTAAACACTGTTTATCTAACATCTGCCGCCGTTGAAAAATCCTGAGCACAGTCCCGGTATCGTCTCCGGCGTCTCTCTTTCTCGCGAGATGCTGCGAAACCAGGACGGACAAAGAAGCGCAAGGAAGAGGGCATTGTAAGACCTTCGTGGTCTGCAAACCCAGCTGCTCTAGAACATGGGTCAAATGCATGGGACGTAAAGACGGCACTGAGCGCCCGTTCGTTGTTCTGCATTTAGTTTACGGACGATGACGGAGAAAACAAAACAGGGTGACCAGCTTTTGACGAAGGCTGTATTTCGACTGACTAAAATAGGTATTCTTCAAAGAAACAGCGAGATATCGCTCTCCCGTTTTTCTCACGTGCCGTCTCGTACTCGTGAGTAAGGGAAAGAGCTAGGGTGCGCGGGGACGAGCCCTTGGCTGTCCCTTTAGGCACTTTTCACAAGGGCGCCGCCATCTTGAATTGCCATCACTTCCATTAAAGGCGAAAACATTTTTTTTGCCGTCGACACGCCAACAGAAGACATTTAGGATATAAGGGTAACCGTCACACATCCTTGTTTTGCCTCCCCTCTATTTTTATAATGTACAGGTTGAAACGTTTTAATATTTTTCGATGCCCATACCGGATACGCCCATTGGGTTGCTGGGACGAGAGTACACGAAAACGGTCTACACTCGGCGTCAAAGGGTCCGTGCTTCCTTGCCAAGACTAGCCTAGAATCCGCGGTGCATCAACTCTATCAAGGCAGATAAGCACGTTGCGGCGTCATGTGCTTTGATATAGCTGGAGCACTGCGGATGCTGGGCTAGCCTTGGCAATGTTGCACGGAAGAGTTGGCGCCGAGTATAGTCCGGCCTACGAAAGACATACACAAAACACACAGACACAGCAATTCCGCCACGAAGCCCACGACAGGATAGAGACGGGGGAATGTCTTGTCAATTTCTAAAACTGGTAGCTGCCGCCCGGTCGCCCGATCCAAAATGAACAATCGGCCTCCCCGACGCATATATCCTAAAGGGTCACGTGATCCCTACCACAGACCTGTTAAAACAATTTTGTTTGGTAGTGTGGTTTTACCGGGGGATCGGGACAGACACCACGGGCCTGTCAAAAAGCTACAGCGGGTCTTTTACACCCTTCAAGAATTCGTAATGCGATACTACAACGAAAGTTTTGCGCCTATTTTTTGGTTTATTTGTGTTCAAAGGAGCAGTATCACATTGGACACACCAATATCTTGTTTAAAGAAAAAAAATTAGACAAAAAGTAAACGATTAGCAAAGAGCCCTTTTGGATGTCGCTAAAGCCTCATTTCAATGCCCGGTAAGGAACCTTGACTGGAATGGATGATAACTGTCTCGCCTAGAACTATACATGCTTTGAACCTGACGTCATCCCGACAGCTCTACGGCCAGCACAAGAGAAGAGGGGTGGGAGGGACCCCATAGTTAACGAGACTCTTTTTGTGTGTCCCATACGTCACTATTGTCCCTCTACAAGATAATAGAAGATTAACCCGTCACTTAGAATTCACACAAAAGCAGCTTTCCTGTTTTTTGCGGTGGCCCGATCGCTGGCGTGCTTCGACCGCTTCGGTGGCTGGAAAGGCTAGGGCATCCCGATGACGTCAGCCTCGCCGCCGTTTTGCTCATCCCGAGGCAAACTACGTCACGATTGCGCCGGATGTGACGTGCTCTCCTCTGGCTGCTCTACGAGTGCCAGGCAGAATGTGCCGTTTATACCGAGAAGAAAAGTCATCAGGCTCAAAATACAAACGCGCGATTGTCCTTTACAGGTATTTTTGATCATGTTCAACCTATTTCTGAACACGACGGGTATATTTCAAATTTCGTTGAAGTATCGCCTTAAGGGTACGTCAGGCTTCTAGATTTACGTTGTTTCACATTTGTCAAATAATTATACTGATTCGGCAAATGTGAAACGACGTAAATCTCCGAAAACGTTAAACGATTCTTAGTTTCCTGTTTTGAACAGCAAACTTTGCCGCACGCAGGTCAACTCCGAGTTTTGGACCTTGCTGAAGTGAACCCTAGATTGGGGACCGCCGAGGACGCCGATCGGACCGTCAACTGCGGAGTGGACATCATAAGTTCTTTTTTCGGACGAGAGCGAAGAGGAAACCTGCCTCTAAACCTGAATGTCAGCGTTATCAAGAAAAAGGAGGACTGAGAACCCAACGAGGTCGAAACCTTCCAGACTTTTAATCCAGGATTAAAACCAAGAAACATCATATTGCTGATTCAATGTTTCCAATGAAAATTGCATTGATGAAGAGGCGAAGGGGGATTGGTGGCCGAGAGGGCTAGCGCACACCAGCTCGGAGCACGGCGAGCAAAGCTCGCGCTGCAGAAGCCAGGGATCCTGGGCTCAATCCCCACCCCTGCCCGTTTCGATGTGGATGAGCATCGTACCGGCGTGAGGCCGTGTGTCACTACTGCGTGGTACACGTTAAAGACCCCAGGCTAGTGGTTGGACCGCACTGGGTAGCTTACTCATCTACAGCTGAGACACCCGACGCCCACTGAGGCAGACTAACGTCCGGCTGTATAAACATACACATTGCAGTTTGCTTTCCTTGAAGGGGCGAAGTTCGTATGTGAGCACCAAATGCTTCAGGCAACCCCTTAACGGTGGCTTTTCTATTTTCTATAGTTGTATTAAAGGCTTCATATACAGTAGCCTTACATAACACGGAAATATAATATATATATATTATTTTTTGTTTTACGTAAAGGATGACATTGTGACTCAGACGCGTGCTGTCTACCATATCGTTGATGGAAAAACTGAAGGAAACAAAATGCTGCAATAGAAAAGCACACTTTATAACTAATGTAGTCATTAACTTGCAAAACTGCAGAGGCGAGCTTTTTGTTTTATACTTAATTAGTTGTATCAAATTGTATCGGACTGTATCTTAATGTTGCCCATTTCTTTAACTTGAAAACCTCGATTTTCACGTCTAGTTGAGCCAAGCAGCAAGTTCCGAACTTTTGCGCGGTACATTGTTAATACAGCGAAAAGTTAGGAAGAACCTCCTCCAGTGGCAGAAATTGAGGCTCATGTTTACGTCATTAAGTATTCCCTTTTTAATTAGAATATAACGTTAAAGATGAACTGAAGACGTTTTTGAGATCGTCTGTTCTCGTTGATAACCTCGTTCTATGGAATCTTAGCATCCCAAAAATAGAAAAATTAAAACCGTGCGTCCATTTTCCATACAAAAAAAGTGATCGAGGTTCGTGCCAAGCCCCGTCCTGAGCTGAAAAATCTAAAGCACACAATTCAGCGGAGGCGCCGCTGACGTGATGACGGGCACGTGTCAGTCAGTGGCAAGCGGAAGCGCCGGCAGCTCAGCTGCCGCTGGCCACTCTGCAGGATTCTATGGTCTCAGATTTTTCCGCCCAGAAAGGTGATGTACCACAAACTTCGATCACATTTGAGTCAGTGAAATAAACGTCTCACAAGCATAATTTTTGGATTTCTAGGGTGCTTGGAGCCCGTGAGATAAGTTATCACGGAAGAACAAACGTTCTCGTGAACATCTTCAGTGCACCCTCAAGACCCATAAAAAGCCAGACCATTCTACCTTAAGGAGTGCCCTGCGGAACATTTCAGGCAAATGTCTCGAACTGCTACACAGAAAAAAAAATCAAAATCAATACACTACTTTTCGTTTTCGTTTGCCAATTCGATTTTTTTTGTGTTCACTGCTGGAGCATTTGTTGGCGGAGGACGAAAACAAAGGTTTTATTTGAAATGCATAGGAAACACCCTTTGAGATGAAAAGATAAGCACTTCGGTACAATAAAATGGAATATCATCACAAGCAGTTCAATATACATACATATTTATTCATTGAAGATTATATTTTAAATGCTATATTCCGCATAAAAAACAAAAGACTAAGATTTCTAAATACACTTTCAATGCAATTTTTTACACATAATTCTTTCGTAATTTCTGTGTCTCTTTGAAATGCCTTTTTTTAATGTGTTCCGAACATACCTTCAAGGTGCACAAAAGTGTGGCAGACTGTGTATTATAGAGGCATCAAAATCGATTTCAGAAAGGAATAAAAGTGCACATGAAGAACGTTAAAAATATATTTGCAATGTTTTTTCTCGTGTGCTTGTAAATACATTTTAGCAATATAGTGTTAATGCATTCTATTCATTCTTGTAATCAAAAATTATAAACTGGTTTGTTTTGTACTACCGGTACAATGTTTAACTCTGTCCCCTCAGTCTTCTCAGGTTGTTCTTTTGGTTTGTATTTTTTTACAAAAAGCCTTATATTTACACACCACTATTTCCATATCAGTTCAGAATTCAACTTTATGCTCAACGAAAGGCAAGTACTTGTTATCAACAACACGTACACATGCGACGAACAGATGAAAACAAAAGAGAAACAACATACAAAGCAGAACTTGTGGCTGATGGCCTTACAGGTAGAAATGGAAACATATGTTCGGCCCTGCACAACTTTTGGGACTGGGACGCACATATGCAAACAAATATTAAAAACTGGCTCGATTAACTAAAAAACGTTTTTCGAAAAAAAAAATGCTCCCGTGTGCTGTTGAAGATAAGCTGTGGTCCGTCCCTTTATATCGGAGGCCGATGCCTGCAAATGTAACCCGATGGAGGCGAATTGGCGTCAGGCACTGCTGGTGACCGGAAACAAAGATGGTGGGTCTCGGCACTAAGTTATGCGTATTGTAATCCCCTGGTCGTCATCCGGTCATCCTGCGAAGGCCTGTGGATTCGCAAGAGCATCCGGCACACCTGCCGACCGTCAGAAGGCAGCAAAGTTCCACGAGAGGTGCCGCTAAGGTCGGCCAGGAGGAACAAAGATGAGCGCCATGTTGATTCAAATGGGCGCCATGTTGATTTCGCAGCCGCATCATGATGGGAGTCAGCTCTTTGGCGCTTGAGAAGGCACGTAAACGGCCGGTAAACGTACCATGCACCTTACTCGTATATCCATGAGGACTTCCAGGAACTTTAAGGGATGACTAGGCTCTTTTTCTACTGGAAGACTCGCCTGCAGCTAGCCACCAGGGAAGGGCAGATGGCAGCCATGTTGAATCTGGTGTCACTTGACGATAGAAACGTACACATCAGTGATTGAAGATCTACACGAACGATAAAAAACCGTGTTGTATGATTTTCTTGAATAGTCATGGCGCCCTCCAGGAACATTCAAAAATAATTAGGAAGTGTTCCTGCTAAAAAAAACTAGGAACTGACGTAGTTGATTCTAGAACTGGCGACCAGTTAACCTCGTACTGCAGTGTTGCCAACGGTTTAAAAAAGTGTAGATTTCTTTAACTCAATCTTTGGGGATTGAGAATAAAATCTGTACCTAAGAAAAAAACTTCTTGCTCAAAATTTGCCCAGTTTTTAGAAGTCAGGTTTTGAGGAAGCCTGGCCCGTGTATTATATGTCTCTTGAGGCACCTCACCCATAGCGAAAACTAAGACGTTTGAAACATACCATATTCTATTTGTAGTGTGTTTTATGTGCGCTTCGGAGTTTTTAGTACACAAAAAAGAAGCCGAAAATATACAATTCTTTTTTTTTACTTAGTACATATATAGTATAGTTTTGAAAATCTTTTCAAAATACCTTTATTTAAACTGCACTTGAAGTACTCGTCATGCATTCTGAAAAACGTAAATACTAAATTAGTAAACACAATATACCTTTCACGTAGATTTCTGAAAATGTGAATTTAGTTCATGCTAAATATACTTTAATCCTTATAAAAATGCAGCGATCAAGAAAATGTGCAGAATACACTTAAACATGCTGAAAATCATAAATACTGTTGTGTCATACTCTAAGTATCTTTGGACCACAATTACATTCTTCCGAAATGAATTTACTTAAACTACCAAATATATTGAACACTTCAAGCAGATGTGGAATACACTGAAGCGCCTAAATATAACATTTGATCAGTTTGTCAATTGAGTTGTGCAGCATCGCACCGATAAATCAGCCGAGTTTATGTTAGTGTTTTCATTTTTCTATCAAGAACGAACCTGATGAGTTTCTTGCACACCAGTCACAAACGTGATTAAGGAACTACAACCACAACACTTGCTGATGCTGCGAAGCTTCAGCAGGTGCTGTGGGCAGATATGTTTGGCGTGGTTGTGTATTAGCCCGATGTTAGTTCAGTGAATGTGTTTACTCACCATTGTACGTGATCTTGATAACTGTAGTACTGATTGGCAACATTAATTTTATGGCACCTTCACCAGTGATATTAGATTGGAATTAAAACTTCGTAAAACTCTAAATGCTTGAAACTGATGTCTGTGGGCCATTACGTTTAAATTGAAGAAAGGCAAAAACAGCTTCTCATTGAACCTCCTTGAAATGAAAATAAATTATGTTTAAAGCAGGAATAGGATATATGTGCCCTGTAGTACTCTCGAATAAGCACAAGCACATACTCCAGATATCAAAGAATCTTTATTTTGTCTTCAAAGATTGCGGAGACAACCCAAAACAATCACATTAAAACATGTAAACAGAAAATCATATTATAGCAAGCCATACTTAGCACACAAGATGATAGCACTTCCCATTTATGTAAAGATGAAAGTTCGAGCAACTAGCAACCTATTTGCCTTCCGCAGAAAACTTTGCAGAAGCACAGACCACAGCTAGGAGCTAGCAAACAAGTCTACTTGCTTAAAAATTCAATTATGTAGCATGTATATCCTCATAGGTACAAAGCTCTAGCAAATCTGAGTGATAATAAAGACCATCACAAGATAATAGCGATTATGCAAAATGTTCATATTTTAAAACATTACACTGTATGCTTGCACAACTAGAAAGGCAGAGACAGTCCTCTAAAGACCGGTACTAAATTATATGACAGGTTTTCACGTCCGGTTCTAATTTCACTACACACAACAAAAGAAGGACATCGACTTTGTTATACACGTGTCCTTGTTTGAGAAAACAGTGAACTGGATATTGACAAGAGCTCTTGCTCTATCCTGTGATGTCTTTGAAGAATGAAGTAGAAAATATGCCTACACAGTAAACCAAAAAGTGTATCCCACTAAAGCTCTAAGTTTTCCTGGAGGACAACATTCATGGGGCTTTTTAAATTTATCTCCGGCAGGATTTCTTTTAATTAATTAATTGATATTCTCATACTGTTCGGTGAGCAAGTTAACCACACTGCATTCCTCCGAGCTTAATAGTGGAACCGCAAAAAAATTGAGTGGTCGCATGCGCGCTCAGGTTCCGCTTTCGCCTATGACATATCCTTTGACGCAACCAGCGTCCCAGCCCCTAGTTTGTTGTAGCCCGTCTAGTTGTTGCTAGTCAACAAAACAGTACAGTACGTAGGTAGCAATATGAGCTGCTAATAGTAACGTTCTGACGAGAGAGAGAAACATGTAATGCAGAGACCTCTGTGAGTTAAACAATAAAAACGAAAATTGCAACGGACTGCCACATTGCTTCTTGTTCTATTGTGACACTTGGTTCCGTGGCTTGGCACGCGGGGGCTCCCACTCCTGTTTTTGTTTCCGTTGTTTAACCCTAACTGCGTCAGCTCATATTCCTGCCCCTTGTACCATTTGAAGCATTCAATTCCTATCGCTTTTCTTGAAGGTCAACTCGTTGTTCGCAATGAATTGATGGCCTTCCGAAAGCAGCTAAAAAGAAAAAGAAAAGACAATACAGCCAATACTGCCAGTAAAAATCACCTGGCAGTCTGAGAACCTAGTCAGTCTGGTCTGCTATGCAGCCGAGTAGGCGCAGGGGTTTGTTCATAGAGTTCGGTCAAATGAGACGATCTTCCGGGAACACTTACTAGAGTACCTTAATTTTTTAAATTTTTTGTTTAATAATTTTTAGACAGCACTTTTCTTAAGATAATTGGGGACCTGCAATCCTATTTAAACGTCTACCTTTTCTTATGTTTTCATATCTCTTGCGGTTCGGGCAACCAAGCGGGCACGGAGAGAGCAACTAAATATCACTGCTTCATATTTGAACCGGACGGCGCGGAAGCCTCCTTCACCTACAGGGGCGCCCCGTGGTACCGAACGCGCGCGGCATGTGACGCCATCGGGACGTTATCGGTCGTGGCCAGCTCCTGCCTTACGACTGGTCAGAGCCGCTAAAATACTTTTTTTTTTACTCGAAATACAAAATATAGGTGGCGCGAACTGTTTAAATTATTAATGAAAGTATTTTTGTTCAGTGTTTTATATCAGAAAAAAAAAACAAGCAAATGCAGCTTATAAAGTACGGAAGCAAGAAATGACCCGTCGACATAACCGCCACCAAGCAGTGCAAAAAGCGGCGCATACTAGAGAGGGGTAGTGGGATCAGGCGCCGACGCGCGCCACGC
>JAZHYW010058886.1:0-19623 GCA_037355805.1 Ixodes ricinus | reverse complement strand
ACTTCGTTCCAGTTACGTATTGCTATGCAGAAGATAATCGAGAAGAGAATCGCAAACTACTATTAGAGTTGAAACAAAGGCGATTTGATTAGGGAGAGTGTTCCATCGCTTGACAGCAATGGGTACATCAGCAGTTGATGCAAACACAACGGGTGACATTCAGAGGTGATCATATACTCACTATACTCTGTTTCATCTTATGATGTACCGCAGGAAAGGCCACAAGCGCGAGCACCTTGCTCTGGGGCACATCTCGGCGGCACAAGCTCTCGTGACTTAAGAGCAGCTGCCAACGCTATGAGCTCGCGCTTCTAGCCTTCGCTGCGGTACAACGTATAAGGTGAAACGAAGTGTAGTGCCCTACATCTGGCATTCGGTTGACATTTGCATACTTGTAAAGTTTCTTTTGTAAGAGCTAAAATGCCAGCAAGAAGTAAGACGAAACAACTGTTGTAATTAAATTGTTATCAATTAGGCGACACTGGATGTGCTCTTGTAAAGTACGCACTAATGCACACGTTTCTCAAAAACATATACAGTACAATACAATGCGATACAAGTATTATTACTTTTTTGCATATCTTGCAGATTATTGCCTACATAAGCCAAGAAGGGCTTGCGCCTGGAACAGAGCAGTCACGGGGCAGGGAAGGATTTAGACTAACGCCAGCACATTTCGGATAATGACAAACACACACACACACACACACACACCCACACACACACACACACGCACACACACACACACACACACACACACACACACACACACACACACACACACACACACACACACACACACACACACACACACACACACACACACACACACACACACACACACACACACACACACACACACACACACACACACACACACACACACACACACACACACACACACACACACGCGCGCGCACACACACACACACACACACACACACTCACACACACACACACATGCGCAAATACATAAACGCACACACACACAACGTAGTGATCAACTAAGAATCAAAAATGTGTTTCGAACTGCGGACCCGCGCTATGTACTTCATGTAGCCGATGGCACAAATCACAACACTCACACGGGTGCTCTCCTGCGGCGAGAGCAGCTCTCAGTCGCCGAGCCAAACAGTGACCAGGAGTTCCGCCGCACACTCGCTTTCAGGCTTTCCGGACCTACCTCCGCCTCCCACCGGAACTCTAGCCGCGCAGACATACAGACACGTATACATACACGGAAACGCGCACGCGAAGCTTCGCACGCAAACGGGGGACACGCTTTTAAAACTGCCCGACCTCGACGGGTTCTTTCGAATCGACGATGGACTCTGGGGAAACATGCTGAGTCTAGAGGAGCTGGGAGAGGGTATGCGGAGTGAGAAGGAAGGGAAGGAATCCGCGCGTGTGTATGTGTGTTAGAAGAGAGGGAGGGGGAGGGGAAGGAGCGAGAAAGGCGCGACAAAGTCGCCCTGCGTGGTGTCGGCGTCTCTGGTTTTAATGACTCGGAACCAGCGATTCCCGGCTATTGTTCTCGGGTCGATGCATGGGTGGATGGCCCAGCCAGAGGCACCTGTTCGGGGGAGCCCTTCTCCCATTCCCGCAATCGATGCCCACCGACGCACCATTACGCCTCCTCGGGAGGGCCGGAGGAGGAGGAGGAAAATGGCCAACCCTTAAGGGAGGAAATCAAACAGCGGAAAGAGTAGGGACAACTTTTGTTCCTTTTCTCGCCTTCACCTGACATTCCCTTTTCTCTTCTTGTTTTCAACCCTGTTTCCCTTTCTTTACCTGTTCTTTCTTGACGCTCGGACACGCTTTTGTTTGGCCGACTTTCGGTGGACGCGTTACCTGTGCTTTTTTTTTTCGATTCTCTTTGCACTACTTTTACGCGCTTCCGCGCTGATTGGCTCGTAAAAGTGTCCCCACAATGGCGGATCGGCTTTCTTTGCCGAGTGGGACGGTTACGATATGGGGATCATCCGCGGCTGCACACGGGAATCATTAGCCTATTCTTTTCTAGTGTTGCACGGAACGATATGCGGCAAAGAGTACAGATACATTGTCGACGTGTCGCTGTAGCTGCCGTGTTGACTTCGAAACTCGGAGGTTAACGTTGCTACGATAAAATAGCGGCTATGTTGGTTGTGCGTCGCTGTGCGCACACAGCTTGGTAAACGATCGACAATTTATTTATGGTTTTAAATTACTTCACGAAAACACGCACTCTACGGCATTTGTGACAATTCAAGTCGATCGATTATTTTGTTGTTATTGTTGTTCATTTCCTTGTCCAGAAATTTATCTCGACGCATAATACGGGCGTTTAAGTTATTCTAATGCACAATGCTGAATATGTAAAATACGGATATACGATTTTTAAACAAATGTTGAACAATTAGTATGTGATTCGTTTAAAGGAGTGGAAACATTAAATATACAAATGTTTGCGCTTGAATCATTCGAATGAAGAGTATATGGTGTCAACAAAACATGAGTCAACAAGGACGCTGTAAAAATGTGTTATCTCGCTATTCCATTTAGGTTTGGACCTCGCGATGACATCACAGACCGGGGATTGTGGTGGAAGTCACGTGGGCTCAAAAACAATAACGCATGTGCTAAATGTGGGCTTTATGCGCTACAATGAAGAGCAAATGACTAGATCACAACCTTTGCACAACGATTGTTGGGCCCACGTGACTGCCACGCACACTTGCGCCCTCTGGTGCTTAACGTCATCACGAAATTCACAGCAAGAACTAGAAAGAGCGCAACAACAAATAGTTTACAATGACCTGGTCTTATTCGGCGCAGCGTTACATGAAATGTAACGTCATGCGTATTATTTAAAGTAAAAAAAATGAAAGACGATTACAACTTCCTGTGACGCCGAATTAGAGCCCAGCTCTTTAGGAGGAGGAGGCGGAGAGTACTGAGGGGAGGATATTCCCCTCCTCCTCATCCGTACCCTCCTCCTTCTCCCCCTCTCTCCTATTCCTCCTCTTATCTCTCCTCGTACTCTGCTCCTCCTCCCCTCCTTTCCTCCTCCTCCTGCTCCTCTCTTGAGGTATTCCGATTTTGCTATATACCGTGCTAAACAATCTGAGATATATATATATATATATATATATAGATATATATACACAAGGTGTTTCACGAAAGGTGGACAAATTCGATATTGCGAAAACTACGCGACGAAACAAAAAAAAAGACTTGTGCCGTTTTTGGTCCTGGGCCAGGGGCCTATTTAGGAAAATTATTAAAGTCCGCGATAATTAGATTGTTAATTATTTTCGCGTAATTAACTTTTTAATATTGTGTTTAAGGGCATGGTTTCAATTAGAAAATTGCTCAGCATCATCGAAAAACACTAAATCAACAAATTGCAGAATGATAGAAGGCACGCGACAGCATTTTAACGGCTTTTTAGAAAACCGCACAAATTCGACGGGTTTTTAAGTTTCGGTTTGCTATCGGAGCGCATCTCGGCCCCGACGGCACCGCGCCCCGTGGAGAAATAGTGCAACCAACCTCCTGCTGCGCTGTCCGCGCGCTGTTCAACCGTTTGGGAGAAAACAGCGAGGCTTGGTGAACTGTTTATAGACCTCAATTTTTTGCGTCTTTATCAAGCACAGAAGGATGTTCCTTGTTTCGGAATCGGGGATTATCTCCCGATTCCGAAACAAGAACATCTGTGCTTGATAAAGCGTAAAAAATGTCGATAAACGATCCCAAGCCCATTGCTTTCTTGCAATTGACAAAACTCAGTAAGTCATAGTGATCTACTTTTAAACTGCAATTGCGACATAGGCCGCATAATCCACAAATCAAATGAATGAAGATAACTTTTTTTGGTGAATTAGCGAAATGATCATGAAGATTATCGGCTCTTGTAATATTCGCCTAGCCCAATAAGCACTCAGTGAAGGCGGTTATCTTTATATATGTTATATAGCAGGTACTACGCAGTGGCGTACCAACTTGTTTTTGAGTGGGGGGGCAAACCATCCCCCCCCCCCCCCACTCCTTCCGGGTCGCATATTTTTACTATTTTACTAATGATGGGCCGAACTTCTGCCGAATTGAAAATTCGGCGCTGAATCTTGGGATTCGGCGGAGCCCAACGTTTGCCGAATTTTTTTAAAGATTCGCGAAAGATTCGGCAAAAATACCGTTACCAGACTTAACGTTGATATTAAGTTTTTTCTCACGAAAAAAGGTTTATGTTTTTTTTTCTTAACTTAAATACAACATGTAGTGTCTATTGACACAGTTAATACTAAATAAAGTGATATTCTGCAAGATAATTGTATCGGTGTCGCTTTTGTGTGTTTACTTGCAATTTTAGTGTCTGCTTCCAGAAAGTGGCGTGACAACGAGGATGGGTAGTAGCCGGCGCAGTCATGAATCACGCTGCGAGAGTTTTGACTTTGGACTTCATCAGCGCACGCCTGCAAGTGTGTTTACATTGTTATAATAAAGGCAATCACTGCGTTCTTACTTCCTCTGGGAGTCGCCATTTCATGCGCGAAAAGGAAGGCAACGGTTGCTGAGCCTTCACCAGAAGAGATATCAATATTGTAAATATGCATGTTTTTCGATTTGAGTTTGAGTCACTTGACGTCAGCTTTGCAAGAAAGTGTGCGTTCCATATTCGGAACATGCCGTTTTTAACCTTTAAAATTCCGGTTTTTGATGTTAGGACACACACGGACGTTTAGGAAGATGGGGAGAGTTAGGAATGTCGGATGTGCAACGTCGAGCATGATAGTTCTACGTTTAGTTTTATGCAGATACATGAAAATCGCGAAATAACGCGAACTAAAAAGCAATATCATTCTGTTTTGGCACAAACTACTTGTGAGCCAAAAATAGGATTGTTATAATAATAATAATAATAATAATAATAATAATAATAATAATAATAATAATAATAATAATAATAATAATAATAATAATAAATGTTTATTTACGCGTGTAGTTCACTTGATAGTGAGGCGGGTCTGTCAAAGCCAGACAATAGGCTTGTTGGCAAAGACCCTACAGTTTGTGATAAAAAAGCGTCCCCACACACGTAAACTTCCAAGCTCAACATACATCACAATATAAACGATGATGGTCACACAAACACATGCACATACACAGCACAGTCAAAAAGTTGCACTTTTACATCGAAGCACTTGCTTCAGTTTTTTTAGTGAGTCCACAGTGTAAACATCGTCCGGTAGGCTGTTAAATATATAGGGAGCATAAAAATTTCGAATCCTTTTTCCGTATTTTGTCACAACAAAAGGCATTTCAGAGCGCTCGGTGTGTCGAAGCGATCATACGACATGGGGTACCTTGAAATTATCGCACCAGAAGTGTTTCAATACAACGGTCTGAACCAATAAAGAGTGGAACAATGGCAAGTCCAAGACTGCTATGATCTCTTCTTCAGTTTGCGATATGGAACCATAAACAATGCTTTTAAATATTCATTTTAAGACTCAGTCAATTTTTTGACCCCATCGTCCTGGGCTGTGACCAAAAATAGTTATTCCGTAACGCAAAACACTGTATGCCAAGGCGTGAGCTATTGTCTTTTTCGTTGAGTAAGGTATTAAAGATCTGGTATTATACAGTAAGCAAGATACATTTCTCAGTCATTTACAAAGTTTTGACAGATGGAAATTCCACGACAAATCACTTTCAAATTGAATTCCTAAATATTTAACTTGATCTACATGAGATATAGGACAACAGTTACAAGATATACAAAGAGAGGTATGCATATATATAGGATGATTGGGCGTTAATATCTTAAGAGGATTACGAAAGCAGACAAGCTGAGTTTTAGATGCATTTATCGCAAGACAATTTGTCTTAAACCAGTCATGAAGTTGACAAGTGTCCTCTTGGAGTAAAGCGATTGCTACAGGATAATCAAGATGTTTTGAAAGCAACACTGTGTCATCCACATATTGGAACAACTTACGTGTTGAAATTGAGTTGGACATATCGTTTACAAAAATGTTAAAAAGAAGAGGTGACAAAACAGAACCTTGGGGAACCCCAGCTTTTAAGGTAACTCGGGAGCTTCGACTATTACCTATAGAAACTAGCTGTGTCCTCTTAGTTAAAAAGTTCCGGGGAAGACAAAGGAATGGGCCGCGGAATCCAATGTTTTGCAATTTCGTTAGTAAAATCTTGTGACTCACTGTATCGAACGCCTTTGCTACATCAATAAAAAGCGCACAAGCAACCTGATGCCTCTCGAAAGCTAGATGCAATTCATCTGCAAAATCTTCTAAAAGTGGATAATAATAAGAATTTTATTTGCACATACTGGAAGGGGCCCATGTAGTGGTGTGCGGGGCTAGGCAGATAGGTGAAAACCCTTACGCAGAGCGCCTGCCAGCCCGCCACCACATGTGAAAAAACAAAACCGATATATAAATGTACAGAATATACACACTACAGAAAGTGCGTAAAAAGGAAAGAAAAGAAGGAGGAAAACATGTATCACATTATGACGAGGATGCCAGCTGCATCCCATACATTCTGGCAAGCTCTCGTGACTCTGCCCCGTTTGACGGCAGTGGGCTGCGAGCACTGAGCGTAATTGTCCAGTTGTCAGTCAGTGTTTCAACTACCTCGTTTCATCAATGGAAAGGTCAAATGAAAATCACGTTATCCAGAATGCACCGGATCATTTGTCACTTGCGCAGTGGACTGCGTAAATTCCTGATCGATCTTCTGTTCTTGAGGTAGAAAATAGTGAAGAAAACCACACTCGCAAAAGCTCACAAACGCACAGTTACCGTGTCGCCCACTCAACACCTCGCAGTAACCGCTGGTTGTACTAAACTATACGATGGTAACCGCGCGACTGCGCGGCGTCCATTTGCGATCCATGGCCCCGTCGCGTTCGTGCGCGTGCGCAGACATTTGCCGAACTTTCCTTCTAAATTTCGGCATGTGCGGAACTTTGCCGAATCTGAAGTTCGTCAGATTCGTTGCATCACTAACTTTTACGGCGCAGGTGATAGACCCCCTAGCAACGACGCTCACGCAAGATTGGCTGCTCGACAACGCGCGGAAACTTAAATTTCGGAATCGGACGGCGCGTGTATCACTCAAAGCGCGTTAACCTCCCCCCCCGCCGGCGTTCACGCCGCTTCGCGGCGACAGTGTGCCGCTGCTAATTATAAAACTATTAACCCACTTAGCCCCCCCCCCCCCTTGTACCCCCGTACACGCCGCTTTGCATCCGGCAACCCAAGCCCCGCTGTCCCCCATATACATCCGTAAATAGAGTCCCATACGATTTAGTTCAGCGCGTCGACAACGTTCTTTTTTTTTTCAGTGTTAATCGTAAAAACGAAATGTCGTAAATATCACCAAATGCCTCGAAAAAACAAAATGTTCGAGGAAAAAAAAAGAAGAAATAAGCCCACACCGTGGATAGAACCCGGGTCTGCTACGTATGACGCAGACACCTTACAACTAAGTTACGCTACCGCTTCGGAGACTCGCATTGCAACCACTGCCTATGTTGACGGCGGCAGCGCCTATCTCCACGAACCAGGCAATCCGGCGTCAGCACCGTTGCTAGGGTTTGTATCGCCTGCGCGTTAAAAATATGCCCCCGCGGGTCGGGCGGCGGTGCCCTTGGTATTCCTTGGGCGCCGCCGGCCAGTGTCTGCCCTGCCCAGTGGCGGCTGTTTCAGGGGGGGGCAAAACACATGCCTTGCCCCCCCACTCTGAGAACTGGGGGGGCAGGCGCCCCCTTGCCCCCCGGTTGGTACGCCCATGGGTACTACAGTAATCCTTATGCGTCTTAACCACTGTGGAAGGGCTGGCGACACGCTGTTAACAACGGCAGGCTATCATGAACCAGTCAGCTTTACGAGCATTATTGCGGTCGAAACGTGTGTGCGCTCCTTCTGGAGGCGCTCGAAATCAGTTGAAGAAGCATAGAATTATATGCTATGAATATCTCAAAGTACATTTACATTTTCCGAACCCTTTAAATTAGTTTAGCAATTGGTGGCAGCCTTCAATAACTAAAATTGCAATATAACTGATGAGGCGAACAAGTCTACAGACAATTAATACATCCTAGTCAATCAGGCAAGTGATCATGACGATTAAACTACGGCGAGCCCGATGCAGAGTGAAGATAGTGCACGCCAAAAAATGGTCGCTCCTCTCTCTGGACTAAATGCGTAAAAAAATATGAAGGACGTTTACAACTCCTTGTAATGCAGAATTAGAAGCGCAGCCCTGAGGAGGAGAACGGGAGGGAATGGAGAGGAGGGTATGCCCCTCCTACTACTATCTTCCTCATTTCTCTCTTTCTCCTGGTAGTCTCCTGTCGGTGAGATTCACACCAGACACCGTTCAGATCGTAACTTCCTCCAATCACCTCTTACAGGATATCGAACATCCACTTACCCCGGGTACCCAGGTTACCATTTCATGACGGTGTATATGCTGGCAATATCCACAATTCAGTTGTGAGGTACTGGTACCGAACGACGCAGCTTCCACGAGGTAGTCGGCACCACAGTCCTGCTCTTGGCAGCATCGTTCCCAATTCAAACTCACCTCTGCCTTTCAGAGCCGCCATGGCAGCCTAAAAAACAGAGATGATGACGCCCTAATATTTTGATCTGTACCCAATGCATTTTTGTGTCAAGAGTAAAGCGTACTTTATCAAGCTTCTTGCAGTATCCCGGAGCTGGCAAAAATCGGTTAGAAACGAAAAAAAAGCGTCGCGATATGACAGCCGTTCGACCGCCACCGCCCCGCACCGCTATTACTTCCAGCTCAACGAAGAAAGCACGCACCGCGCCGGCGACCAAGTCTCCAAGAAGTCTGGTCACGTGAGATTACCTGCCTAAAGTTTCGAATCCGTTACACTAAAAACTGAACGAGCTCACCCTTCTTTTTCTTATGCCTTTGTTCTTGGGCCTCTTTCTCTTTGTTTCTCTCATTTCCTCCCTCCTCGCGGGGTTCTGTTTTTGTAAACAACTTCGTAAAGGTTACGAGTTGCGCCTTACGGTTACATATTAAGGCACGATGTCCAGCTGCAGGGTAAGCAATACATTTGAGCACGAACGACAATATTTGATGTTTTAACCTCTAAATCAACGTTACAATAAATAAGCATTAAAAAGCGAAGCCAGTCACCTCTAGAAAAGAGGAAACATCCGTTTATAGATTAGTTATAGAAATTACAGCGTTAAGAATGTGACCTAAAGCTCGCGGCATCTGTACGCGCAGTGCGCGCATCGAATGCGTTAGAATATGGAGCAGCGGCGTCCGGTTGTTTTTGACTTTCGCATTCGGGCATGTGATTTCGACGAGTGCAGTGGAGAGAAAGGCAGCCAGCTTTCTGTCTGCCCCTAATCATTCCAACTAAAACTCGGCGTTCTAACGTCCCCTGAGCGCTCTCGTCTCCTCCCCTCTCCACTCAGTTTTCTGGGCGCATAATGCGGTAAGAAACACCTTACAAGTGTCGATGGAAATAATGTACAACTATCCGCCGGTGTCCCGAAAAAGTTGAGTTGGGAAGTTAGTGGCATAATTACGGCCACTCCATGTCCCGGGTGAGTGATATCCTCCTTCCGTTAAGATATGGTTGACCAAGTAAACGACCATTATGAATCGTGCCGTGATCACAAGATTATTACACGAAGTTATTCAAGGATCAGTGCGGTAGAGACATGTGGCTGACTGATGGTCCCCTTATGCAATCTCAAAAACGCGTTGCTGAAAGGAGGCGTCTGCAGGGGTTCGCCAGCTTGAACATGCCTCGATCATCTTGTTTGCACGCCAGAATTATATCTGCCGAGCGAATATGTTCTGTTCTAGATGTCGAAGAAACATCCGCATTTGGCATAGTTTTGCGAGTGTTGAAGATCTAAAGTAATATCGTCCGGTTACTTTGCCAAATTGTTCATGCAGGTTTAAATTTTACCGACGACCCTCCTACTGTTTTGTTTTTGTACATGTTGTCACGAATAAAGATATGAGAAAATTAAATTTGAAAAAAAAATATTTTACGAGGCGAACTCGTTACCACAAAACTTAAAAAAGAAAGGCACCGGCATCTTGCGTTGAAGAGCGAGTTTCCTGAAGCAGCGCGTTATCCTGCAGCTCTTACACACACGGTGCTTTCAAGAATGCTCTGAACGAGAACGCATAATGGCAGCAGCTAATGGGATGAAACATTCCGGGGTAACGTTGATTGAAAAAAGAAACGTGTCAGGCCGAGAGGGGTTCGAGCCCCGTTCCTCCGCCTGGCAGCCGCGTGCAGTACTAAACTTCGCCCCCATCACGTGGACACACTTCTTCGTAGATTACTTTCATGGCTTTCAAAATTCGTATCCACATCCCCTATTTCATCCAATCTATCACGAGCATTCACATAACAACAATATTGCAGTACTGTTTTCGTGGAAACGCTGTTTCCCTCACGACCTTCACCTTATTCTTAATTGTGGTTCCCAAGCTGATTGCACATTTCTCGATTTCGCGAAAGCTTTCGATAAGGTATCACGTAGCCTACTGCTTCATAGGTAAAGTTCACTAAACAGGTGAATCCAGCATAGTTTATTGGATTCGTGGCTCTTTATCTAACGGGGTCACAGCTTATATTCGTAAATGAGCACTTCCTCTCCTTTAGTTTGTGCAACGTCCGGGGTCCCTCAAAGTGCTGTAGTGGGGCCTCTCCTTTTTCTTATATACAGGGTGTCAAAAAAAGCGGTGACGCCTTTAAAATCGACCGCAAAAAGTCGTTTTCTCAACCTATCGCTCCACGAGTTTGTGCAGCGTTGCCCACGCGGTGGTGGCATTTTTTTTCTGTCAAATTTGCAAAAAGAAAAACTTACCTGAGGAAAAAAGTAAAAATAAAATCTTAGCTCCTACGGAAACGCAGCGATGCAACCGGCCTTCGAACAATAGGACGCCCTATTGTTTGAAAACTCGTGGCTTCGCTGCTTTTCCATAGAGTCAAGCACTGTTTTTCTTTTCCTCAGGTAAGTTTGTTCTTTGCAAATTTTATAAAAGTGCACCAATGCACCACCTGTAGGCAACGCCGCAGAAAATCGTAGCGCACTAACAAAATTAATCGTTGCGGTCGATTTAAGAGCCTGTCCGCTATTTGAGACACCCAGTATATCAACTACTTCTTCCGTGTTTTTGCCTAAATTAGTTTATTTGCCGATGATTGTGTGATGTATTCTGAAGTAAGTAATAATTCAACTACTGTTTTTAAATCTGATTTTAACCGACTTGAATGGTCTGACTTGTGGAAATTGGACATTAACACTAACAAATATAAGGTAATTAGGGTTTATCCAGCTCATATTGATGTTTCCATAATACTACCTGAATTACATTTCTTTACAATAAGTATCGTCTTACACTATATCGGCCCTTCATATTTTATCTTATCTTGTCTTGGAGACTCATATTCAATACGCATCAAGTAATGCCAATCGTACGGCATGCTACTATAGAAACGGAAATTTTTCCGTCTGAATCACATGTCTAAAACTACTTTCTACACTATCCTCATTTTTAGCTGGGGCCACAGGTACTGACAATACCAACTACAGTTAAAACAATTCAACACAGATATGTTCCATTCGTACTTACTATCATGGCGCTGCTGCTTGTGTATTTGTGAAATCCCCTAGTTTGAATTTCCTCACCTTGCATCTACGTACATGAAGACTTTCTGGTTTGTATTTGTTTCACCGATTTATCAAAATCACTCCATTACTTCGGAAAGTTACTAATACTTCCATCCTACATTTTCATCGAATGCTTGATGCAATATAGGCATACCATCATAACTACCATGCTTCACAGCCACGTTTTTACCTGGTAATTTTACACGCGAACCACGCTTTCACAAGTACCACTACAGCGTCTGCAGCTTCTTAACTGACGTCTTTTCAGACCTCAACTGCCTTAACAATATCACTATTTTAATTTTGTCTTCACCGTTCTTTTTTTCCAGACTTATAGTCCCTTTTCATACCTCTTACCTTTCCCCTCTTCAATGCCATCGTGGCCCCGAGAAAATTTGAAATAAAGTAAATGTATATCATAAAGCTGGATGCTGTATAAATATGAAGCTCATGTACTGGCTCACGATTGTTTACCGTGCAGGTACTGAGATGTTACGAACTTGCGCACGCGATCTGTTCTTCAATGTTGAACCGAAACAATTTTAGCACCTACTTAGAACTTTAAAAAAAAGAATATGTCATGAGAAAGTACGTAGTAGTTTTCGGGTTGTTTCTTTACAGAGTATCTTCTTTCCGGTTACTCTTGATGAATAGCGAAACTGTACGCACGACATAAATTTGCCATAGCTAAATAATCGTTACATCAAACGATTTCAGCATTAATGCAGATGCTCCCAATAAATGAATAGATTCTCGCTAACATCTGCCGTTTAGATAAATCGTTGCACGAGATGCGCTGAAAAAGAAAACATACAACAACTAAAAAATAGAGACGAATGAGGAGAGACATGTCGGCGATCACTAAACAAAAGCAAGAATGTGCCGGCTGGCGTATGTGTACTGTATCGCGTTCGCAGCCGACGTAACGTAGCAAGACGAAGCAACTCAGTCCCATCGACAGTGCCTCCAGCGCGTGTTCCAAATTTCAGTTCTAAAGCCAAACTGCGGGATGCTCTTTCTGCCGGCGGCGTATGTCTTGGGTGCACGGTCACGGTGCGCAGCTCAGCCATCACATTGCCGAAGTAGCTTCTTCGGCGGGAGGCGTCTATAGGACGAGCATCAATCGCTCCTGTAAGCTGTTCTTGCTCCATGAATCCGTGATCGCTCCTGCGGTCTGCGCGATGACGCATTCATTGCAGGAACGATCCAGCAACTTCGACGATCTTGCTCCGCCGGGCCTGCGGTACAAGGCCGCCGCGTGACGTAATTATCTCGTCGTTTAAGCTCACTTTATTATGGTGTTGCAGAGGTTCAGTACCGACACCATTCACCGGTTTTCTACATCCGGTACGAAGCACTGAAGACATCACATGCGTTGAAATGCACGGGTAATTCCTTTTAGGCTCGCGTGTTTTAATAGCAGATTGAATTTTACAGCCATGTTTTTTACTGTTCAAGTATATCAAATCCTTGCGACCATTTATTTTACTTTAAAAAACGAGGCCTGCGGCAACACTCCGTCTTCGACACTAGCTTTCATGAACGTCTATCTCCAATCCCTCAAGTGAAATTTCAAACATGCGGTGTGACGCATTATCTCAAACCCGTCTTTTTACAATTGCTTTCTCCTTGCTCCCCAGATCGCAAGGCGTAAAATTCGCATCAATATAGATTTTTTTTATTTGTTTGATATTTGGAAGGGGGGGCTTAAAGCTAGAATAAAACACATAAACAATTGGCCCCGAAACCCATACAGGCTTCAGGGTACAGAGCACATACGGAAGAACTTGAAACATTCAAAGGAGAAAAGAAAGTACCATTTAATCAGTCAATCACATTCCAGTTGATGCATATAGATTTTATTCTGATTTTAAACAAGCAGGCGGGAACTCGTATTCTCCAATAATATCAACACTTTCTGTCGTGTCGGTTCAGTAGAGGTGATGTCATTAGATGAACCTTGATCGCTTGTTTAGTGTATTGAAGTTAGTAGTGCCACTTTTTACCATTTTGGCTATTGAAGGATGATGCGCTCCGATTTGAGCTCGCAAAATTAGCTTTGATAGCGCTGTCAGAGCCATCAGCTGATGCATTGTTAATAAAAGGTGTTGTGAGAAAATATGCCAGCTGTATGATCATTATGCACTGAGACATTGTAGGTATCAACAGTGCTCTTATATACGATATTGTCACGAATGAGGTAATAAATTATCATAATGAGGAGATAACGAAGCCCCAGAACGTTTAATGGGGCGCGAACTTGTGCCCAAAAATGAAGGCAACAGATAGCAGCAGAGCGTCGCGGGCGTGAAGTCGGCGAAGAGCAGGAATCCAGACGCTGGCGCAAGAGCGGCTCGGGTTGCCCTGGAGCATTTGCGCCGCATTGAGCTGGAACATGCGCAGCGGTTCGACGTGGCGGAGCGTTCTGACCTCGAATCGACAAGACGGGTCTCGAACTCCGGCAGAACATCGTACAGCATTATCAGAACATGTGCGGCGCGCGACCGGGAATCGAACCCTGGCACGTAGAAACGAGCACGATAACCGTTAGGTAAGCCCTGGCGCGCGCCGCCTACTCTGGTCAGCTGCGCCCGCGGCATCATTCACCTTGTGAAAAATGCCATCCGGCCCGATGCAGTCACATAAGTAAAACAAAATGAAACAGAGATCCACAGCAAAGGACATAGATCGCGGGCGCAGTTCATAGTTCGCAGTTCACTCGTCGACGAGGTGGATAGGCTCCATCGTTCTGTAAATGCGGCTTCAGCCGCACGACGTCACCACCTCAGGCCGCAGCGGTATCTGGCCAGATCTTGATGGCGCCGTCGTCAGGAAGGACTTCGTAGGTTCAGATCGCCGAGGCGCTCGGATGCCCAGGGTCAAATAGCGTTTCAGGAAGCGCCGCGCAGACCGCGGCGCCATGCCGGTGTCCACACCCACCCTCGTCTACCAGCGGGCTGGAAGCGGACGGCGGCAGGCGCCGATGTTCGGCGAGCGTCGGCACGCTGTTGATCGCGGATTTCCGAGGCGGGCTGGATTGGCGTGCCTCTTCTGCTCTGACTGACCGCGCGGGCATCAGTCAGCATCCTGTCCTCCACTGACATGGGGCAGCATGGCGTCCAGCATGGTTGTCACTTTCCAGCCACGCACCAGCTCGAATGAGTGACTCCGCCAGTTTCTGGAGCTGCGGTGTGTCGTGAGCCAGACGTGACGTATGGTCAATCCTGCACCGTCCACGTCTTGTGCCTCGACGTACGCCGGAATCATGTAATCGGCGATCGTCTTGTCGAGCGACTCCGTTAGCCGTTGGTCTGGCGGATGGTACGCGGTGGTCGACGATGGCTGGTGGCTGAGCCGAAGGATCTCTTTGCGTCAGCTGAAGACCAAAGAACGATGATTCCCTCGGTCGGTTATCAAGACACAGAGCCATGCCAGAGAATAGACTCGACAGAAAAACTGGCGACTTCACCGCTGCTCCCGACGGCAGGGCTTGCGCCGTATGCGCGGCGATTCGCGTAAGATAATCGGTCGCAGCAAGGCATCCAGCGGTTCGCTTTGCGTCGATGTTGGGAATGGCCCAAGTAAACCCATTCCGACCTGCCGGAAAAGTAGTCGGGCCAGATATCGGCTGCAGGAGTACCAACAGAGCTTCGTCGGGAGGCTTCGCCGTGGAACGGCACGTCATGGCGACGCGTGTATAGTCGGGATGGACGGTTTTCGGGAGTCTCGGCCAGTAGTAGCTTGTCACGAATGGTCAGGCGAGTGTCCTGCTGTAGCCGGGTGTCCAGCCGTGGTCGTCCGTGGCAAGCTTCGAGAAATATCTTCTCCTGCAAGCTGGCAGGGACATTACCAGCCGTACAGGCGAGGGTTGCTGGTTCCGGTGCCCTTCTGAAAAGCATCGGCCCGCCAGCAGTGAACGAAGTTTCGACAAGTCTCAGGCCAGCACCGCGGAACAGAACTTCCTGACCTTCGAGGTGGGCGCCGATCACCTGGCGCGGGGTTCGGGGTCGTCTCGTTGAGTGCTCCCATGTCGGTTATCTGTAATTGCCCGAGAAACGGGCGTGTCGTCGTCGTCGGTGCTGTCGGGAGGATATTCGACTGGGGCCCTTGGCGAACAATCGGCGTCATTATGTTTGCAGGCCAGACTTGTGCACAATTGTCATCGAGATTCTTGACGGTGAGCTCCGACAGCAAGGCGTCCTGGTCCTTGAGATTGGCGAGCCAAGATGAGAACGTGGCGGTCCGTGACAACGCGAACGCGGAATCCCGTACAGGTATGGGCAGGAACTGGGCTATCGCTCCAGACGACAGCAAGAGCATGCTCTGATAGTCGTTGAACCGTTTTCTGTAGGCAGCGCCCGGCTTGCGTAGCGATTACTCGCTCTGCCCTCTTCCTGTCAGCCCCAACGAGTTACTGCACCGAGACCGTGCATTGCTGGCGTCCGTGCGGATTTCTGTCTCCGCCGACTGATCGAAATGCCCAGGATGAGGGCGGCTGGAGCCTTCGCTTGAGTTCTGCTCGCACCTTGTTCTTGCTCCTTTCCCCACTGGAACGCGCATCGCCGTCACTTCGTCAGTACGGCAGCGGTGCAGAAATCTCGCTGCAGTCACCGACCAGAACGTCTGTAGTAGGCCCAATGGCTTGAATCTCGGTTGGCCTTTTTGTCACGTGGTTTGGAATTCGGCGACAAAGCGGACGTCTTTGCGGGATCAGGGCTTACCCTGACACTCACGACGTGGCCCAAGAATCTCCAGCTCATAGGCAACCGACACTTGGAAGGCTTGGTCCAGCCTAGCAGCCTTGAAGGCCCGTAGCACGGCGTAAGTCGTCTCAGGTGCTCGTCGAGATTCGCTCGCGAATACCACAGCGTCGTCGAGGTAGACGAGACAGCTCTGCCACATTCCGGCCGGGAAGGACGGTGTCCATAACGCCTGGAAGGTGGCCGGCGCTACTTACACAGCGAACGGCACTACTTTACCTGTCATTACCAGTCCTGTCCGGCGTGACGAGGGCTATCTTCTACGTCCTCGTTCTGTCGCGACTCGTCTGCGCAACTACCCGCTCTTCAGGTCCATCGACGAAAAGTATCGGGCGTGGCGCATGCGGTTCAGAACGTAAGCGTCGATGCGGAACATGGATGGGCAGCCTTTTGATGCCGCGTTCAGCCGGCGATAGTCCACAACAGAACCTCAGTGTTCCGTCTTTCTTCTTCACCAAGGGCCTGGGGAAGCCACGGACTGTTCGAGGCTGGCCGTGCATCATCAAATTTCCACGG
This sequence comes from Ixodes ricinus, assembly GCA_037355805.1. Lineage (NCBI taxonomy): Eukaryota > Metazoa > Arthropoda > Arachnida > Ixodida > Ixodidae > Ixodes > Ixodes ricinus. The sequence continues at coordinate 2,657 of JAZHYW010058886.1, read as the reverse complement.
GCTTTGCTTCTGGGCACACGCCCCTAACGAGATATGCTTACGGCGGCCGATGCACAGGCAGTGCGTCGTCATCAGTAGCTCATTCGATGCTTCGCGGCCGTCGTCCGGCGCACCGGCGATGACGTGGCAAAGCACTCATTGGACTTCGGCGAGAGTCAGTCAGCGCTCGTCGGCGGGAGGGGAGGGTTGGAGGTCGATATCGATATCTGATCGGCGTGGTTCTCTTATGCTGCGCCGGGAGGCGTAACTGCTGAGATCGGCGATAGCAGCTGGGTCCTGGATTTCCTCGACGTAGCCCACAGTTTGCCCCCTTTAGCAGGTGTTGTGACTCTCGCCGAGTTGGTGACAAGAGCAGGGAGCGTACGCCCATCCTGGGCTGGGTTACGCCCTCTTGCAATGCACCAATCCTCGCTCTGGAGAGTTGGACGCTTCCTTCCAGCAGGGCTACACCGCAGGTGGCCTGTGGTCCCGACGGGCACAAAGACACTCGGCGGCGGCGGGTGACGTGGCTGCGCTGCGGACTCGCTACGGGCCAGCGTCGCTTTGGGATGCTTCTGCCGATGCGGACAGGAAGCCGAAGCGTCAGCTTGTTCTCTGCAAGCGTCGGTGAGTGTAGCTTGCCGTATTCACACAAGTCCATTCCAGGCGAGCGTCCCTCGAACGAGTCTTGCGGATACCACGAACTTGCAGAGGCAGGTACTCGCCGTGGATCTCAGCGCGAGCAGCGCACCAGCCGACCCAGGTGAAATCAGGATGCCCATCCGGCGGTTCTGTGTCAGCGGTCCGATCCGACGCCGTAACTTTCGAAGGCGACGAGAGGAGTCTTCCCACTCAAAGAAGCAGATGAGTCTTCACGTTCCCGGTGTCGACGAGTGCCGTCGCGTCGCGGCCGTCGATGATAATCGCTTGAGGCCAGGTTGACGTCACCCGCCAGCAGCCCGTGTCACCACGTGGCGTTGCGTTAGGTGTGAGTGCTCCGACGATCCAGAGGATCTTCGGCACCGTTCGTCTTCGCCTTACCACACTCCCGGCATTGCCGCGCCCTGGATTTCCCGACGGAAAGCAATGCGGTTGCCAGGCTGTCCCGGCGAGCACCGGCGGAAGTGGCGATGGCAGGCGTCGCAGGCGCGGCGGAGCCAGATCCTCGGCGGGAACGACTCGGAGGCGAAGCCTTGGAGGTGGTCACTCGATGTCCCGAGGTCGCTCTCCGAGGACGCGGCCGAGGGGTCGTTGGGCCTAAACCCTCGTAGGCCCAGCCGGCGGTAGAGGGCATCGTCGGCAGATGTGGCCGGCTTCCCCGCAGTGATAGCACAACGGGCGTCGAATCGGCCGTCATCCACGTGATGCTGGCGCGGCGCTGTTCTGGGCGGACGCTGCGCCGATCTTCTTGGCGTCGGAATGCTGCGGCACGTAGGCTCACGTCGGGTGTTGCTCGCAGGCTGGGGCGGTGGTCAGTCGGGTAGCTGCGGCATAACTCAGCGTGGAGCGGTTCGGGAGTGGCGCCGACGAGCACTCTGGCTGCAGCGCCTGATGAACTTCTTCCCGGACAACCTCGGCGAACGACAGTGAGGATCGGAGCGTCCATGTGCGGCGAAGTACCTTGCGGAGCTCTTCCCGGACGACTTCACGGACGAATCTCCACGAAGGCTGTCGGCACTGCTGGTATTCAGGTCAGCAGGAAGCAGCGACGGCTGCGGGCATGAGCGCGCCGACGATTCGGTGGTAGTACGGCCTCCGGGCCGTCGGCGCGCGCTCGATGGTGGCTCGCACACAGCATCTGCAGGCGGGTCGTCGGGGCTGGCGGACCAGGCCCCGAAAATTTCCTGCTCTGGACGCCACGCATGAGGACTCGAAGTTTCTTTTCCTCCGAGCGGCTCGGACCGGCCCGGGCAATTTAGCCGCAGGTGACGTCCTCAACAAGAGAGCTGGTATTCGCGCTTTCACTTGGGGCCCCGCACTCCTCGTCTGAGAATGGGTCCTCTGCCCGCTGGCGGCACGGCGGTGGCTTCTTCCGAAGACGTCCGCCTCAGTTTCGGTGACGCAGGACTCCCATGTAGGAAGGAGGCTTCGCGGTTTCAAACTCGGTGCCTCGATGCTGCCTCCAGAGAGTAGCAGGTTCTGGAAGGCGCTGCCAGCCGTCCATCCGTTGGCGAGCTGTCGTTCAGCGGTCTGCAGCCAGTCTGCTGCGAAGTGGCGGGTGCGGTGATCGGTCGGTATCGCCGCAAAGGGGCCCGACTGGGTTCATTTCGAGGCCCGTCGGGAGGCTCTGGGGCCGATACTCTGGCTGTTCGTAGGGCTTTACGGGCATAGGATGGTTCACCAAATGTCACGAATGACGTATGTCAAACAACGTTGGTGGCTTAACGCCCAAAATAAAGAAGGAAACAAGGATACCAGCAGGGCGTCGAAATCGGCAAAGAATGAACGGCGACTCCGGGTTGCCACGTGGGCCTCTTTACTTCCGCGTGCAACATGCGGCGTGGGAAGGTTCGACGTTGGCACCTTCTACAGCTAGGCGGTTCTCGAATTCGCCAGAACATCACATTACAGCATTATCAAAACTGCGGGCTGGTCGGAATCGAACCCTGGCTGGAAGGCGAGCGCGATACGTTAGCCACGGGCGTTTCAGTCAGCTGCGCCCGCGGCATATTATTGCT